>CM062851.1:31670283-31887739 GCA_031772225.1 Eubasilissa splendida | reverse complement strand
ACTTCTCGTCAAACGTCTCGTCTCTACACAACAAGCTACATACTGCGGTGCACTGAATACACCTTTAGCAAGTGTTTCATTTTGCATCCCGCCTCATCCCTCGGAACCTCGCCGTCCAGCAGTCTTCTGCCCCGACCCCTCGGTCCGGTACCGGCTTTCGTATCCGTGTCCACCGACGGTTTGGAGCGAGTGTGAGGATCTCGATTTCGGTCGAGTGAATCCGCTCGTGCCCTAGCGAACTGACTTGAGGCGACCACTTTTTGTTTGGTTGGCAACAACTGGTCCTTCGGAGTCGGATTGCCTCAGGTCAACTAGCTAGCGTCGGTGGTCCGGAAACGAAATGTCGCGATCCGGACTGAGATCGGATGCACGAAGATCGAACGGGAGGAGACGATACGCCGCGACAGGAAGAGGATTTACCGCCGCGGCGCGGATCGTCACGCTCGAGTTCGGACGACAGCAGATCCAGGATGAGCGCGGATCTCGCCGGGGTTCTTCTACGTCAACGGAGAACACTGTTCGTCTACTGCGGGCCAATATCCGATGGAAAGGAGGCAGCGTAGGTTAATGGAAGAAAACCATCGCCTGAACCTGGAACTACAACACGCATGGATGGACGCCTACTATCAAGTGCAGAGTCAGGGCAGCCAATGGCAGCACCATGGAGTCCGGCACCAGCGATGACGCAGGATGCGGACTACGGAACGGTCGGACCGACCGGTTCACCTACATCACGGATGGCGCTCGGAGCGGTCGGACCGGCCGCTCCGCCGGTTTCTACGGCGTCCTGGGAGGACGCATCACGGATGGCGCTCGGAGCGGTCGGACCGGCCGCCCCGCCTGCATCGGCGGCACCTTGGGAGGACGCATCACGGATGGCGCTCGGAGCGGTCGGACCGGCCGCCCCGCCTGCATCGGCGGCACCTTGGGAGGACGCATCACGGATGGCGCTCGGAGCGGTCGGACCGGCCGCCCCGCCTGCATCGGCGGCACCTTGGGAGGACGCATCACGGATGGCGCTCGGAGCGGTCGGACCGGCCGCTCCGCCTGAATCAAGGAGAGTGTGGAGCACCACGACACCGATTCAGCCTGTAGCCAGCTCGGAACAGCCGGACGGACCGGCCCGACCATGTCAACTATGATCTCCTGGGGGCCCGAGCCGGACGCGCGAACTAACGCCGGGCCCACGGGATTCCAGTCCGTCGCACCACTTGCTCCCGAAGGAGCCGCCGCCGGTGCAGCGGGCAACACAATCGACCTCACCCGGCCGAGCGCCGCGGGCGCGGCCAGTCCAAACGCCGCCGCCGAAGCATGGTCGTCACCACCACGTGCCGTCTGGGGATCAGCGGCAAGCGCCGCACCATACGCCGCACCATACGCCATGCCATACGCCACTGCACACGCGACTCCAGATGAGGCCGCCAGACATCGCGGAACAAGCGATTGGGTGCACGCACAGCCGATGAACGCATTTATGGCGCGCCAGTCAAGCGCCAGAGATCTGCCGCCATTCAGCGGTGACGCCTTGGAATGGCCAACGTTCAAAGCTCAATACGACCAATCCACCGCGCTCTGCGACCTGAACCCAGCGGAGAACCTGATGCGCCTACAACGCGCCCTGAAAGGAAAGGCACGCGAGACCGTGGCGGCATTACTGATCGACCCCAACAACGTGATGGAAATAGTAACCACGCTGGAACGCTGGTACGGGCGGCCCGACACCATCATCAGCCACATGCTGGATCGGATCCAGCGTTACACCAAGCTGTCGGAAACCGCCCCCACGGAAGCTATCGTGGACTACGCCGTGGCGGTCAGGAATGTCGTCGCCACGGTCGAGGCATTCGACACGATACACCTGGTATCACCACGACTACTGGCGGAGATGGTCAGCAAGCTGCCAGCACACTTTAAAAGTATCTGGATGTTATCAAGAGTCGACCAGTCGCCGGACATCGCCGTCAAGGACTTCTCCACCTGGCTGACCAAAGTAACCGCGGTGGCGCCGAACGCCGGATGCCTGTCCATCAGCGTCACAAACCATCCCACCCGCCGGAGCGGGCAGGTGCACCTCGCCATAGAGGCCGCGCCTGAGGAAGATTCAAAAGAAAACGTGAACGCGAACCTGAATTCATCCGAAAGTGTGCAGTGCCAAGCATGCCACTCGACTCGGCACGGTCTCGCCGAGTGCCACGACTTCGCGCGGAAATCGGTACCGGACCGATGGGCGTTAGTAAAAATTTCGGAAGTGTGCTTCACGTGCCTCGGTCCGGGACACCGATCACAGCAGTGCCGGGGAAAGCGCTGTGCAGCAAGCGGATGTCGTAGACCCCACCATCGCCTACTACATGGGGGGTCACGAGCACGAGCACCGTCGGCGGCAGGCAACGCGGCCTCCGGTGCATCGTCGGGCAGATCCTGACTGAAGGATGATCAGCTGGCTTCCGTCGGTACAAGCCAAGCGAGCCTCTCGGGAGGCCAGGAGGACCAAGTGTTGCTAAAGGTCCTCCCAGTGACAATTTCCGGCCCCCGGGGGCGGAAAAGACTCTACGCGTTACTCGATGAGGGATCCACGGTAACCCTCATCGAGGCAACAGTGGCCAGTGCCGTCGGGGCCAGGGGACCGGTGCGTCAATTACGCATCCACGGAGCCAACGGGATGTGTTCTTCGGACGCCCGGTCCCAGTCAGTGAACCTGACCATCCGCGGCGGCGGGGCCGAGTACCCGCTGCAAGCAAGCACGGTCCGCGGACTTGCTTTGCCCTCCCAATGGACAATGACGCATCAGGGAGGGAAACCGTGTGTGGGCCACGCCGAGGCCATCGAAGTGTCACCACAACTACTAATCGGACAGGACCACGCCCATCTGATCGTGAGCCGCGAATGTACAATGACACAAGGCCAAGGGGTCCTGTCCAGAACGGTCCTCGGGTGGACATCTCACGGAGCCACCACCTACCGCCCACACACAACCGGCGCGACCGTGCTAGCACTCGCCGCGGCTAGCGGTACCGCCGCCGACACGCGCCTGGAGGCGCTCGTGCGGGAGCATTACGCGGTGGATTCGTTGGGAATCACGACCGCGACCCGCATCAACGCGAACGTGGCCCGAGCCACCGCGATGATGGAATCTACAACAAGGCGCCTCCCGACCGGACAATGGGAAACCGGGCTACTCTGGGCCAAAGAGGAAACAGTCCTTCCCGACAACCAACAGTGCGCCATCAACCGACTAATCAGCATCGAAAGGAAGATGGATAAAGATCCGGCCTACGCCAGCGCCTACAGGGCGAAGATGGCTGAGTACCTCGACAAGGGATATGCTCGCCCCCTGTCAGAGGATGAGGTGGCCCGTTTGGGGAGCCACCGCTGGTACTTGCCGCACTTCGCCGTCTTCAATCCCAACAAACCTGGGAAAATCAGGATTGTATTCGATGCGGCAAGCAAATGCCGGGGCGTCTCCCTGAATGACGCCCTGTTGACAGGCCCGGACCTACTATCATCACTGTTGGGCAACATCTTTCGGTTCCGGGAAGGACGGGTGGCTCTGGCAGCCGACGTCCGGGAAATGTTCCTGCGGGTGAAAATCAAGCCACAGGATCAGTGCGCGCAGCTGTTTTGGTGGAAAAGGCCGGGCGAGGCCGCACCACGCACATACCAAATGACATCAATGGTATTCGGAGCGACGTGCTCGCCCAGCAGCGCGCAGTTTGTCAGAAATCGGATCGCCGACGCCAGCGCCACGGAATTCCCAGACGCCTCTGCCGCCGTCCAGGACAAGTTTTACATGGACGACTACCTCGACGCAATGGACACCCCGGAGCAGGCCATCGAGATGACCCGCAATGTGACCGAGGTGCTTCGTCGAGGCGGCATGCATCTGGCGAACTGGGCCTCCAATAGCCCAGAGGTCCTGAGCCACATCCCGCCGTCACTTCGTGCCGTGGAACCGGTGCGAATCATCAGTGAAGAAACAACTACTGAACGCGTGCTCGGCATAACGTGGGATCCAGCAGCAGACAAATTCCTCTTTCAGTTCGTGAACTTGCCAGAACTGAAGGCCAAGGATCGCCCCACCAAGAGACAGTTACTGAGCGCCGTAATGCGAATCTTCGACCCGGTGGGCTTTGTAGCTTGCCTACTAATCCGGTCGAAGATACTTCTACAACAGGTGTGGCGCTCAAAGGTCGGGTGGGATGACCCGATCCGTCCCGAGCACGCGGACAAATGGCAAGATTGGCACCGGCTCCTCCGCACGAGTCAGTGCGCCGTGCCACGCCAGAGCGTGGCGAGTCGGAGAAGCCGACCGACCCTGCACATCTTCTGCGACGCCTCAGAGCTAGCGTGCTGCACGGTCGCCTACTTTGTCGAGACAGGAGAGGGCGGCTCGGACGTAGCCTTCATCTCGGCAAAGTGTAAGGTGGCCCCGCTCAAGCCACTCTCTATACCACGGCTTGAGCTGCAGGCGGCTCTGATGGCGGCTCGCCTAGCCGCCGTCATAAAGACAGAGCACGTGTGCAGGGTCGAGAGGACGATTCTGTGGACTGACTCGTCCACCGTCCTGGCGTGGATCCGGACCGACCCCAGGTCCTATTCCACATTTGTCGCCAACCGGCTCGGAGAAATAGACGAGCTGGTGGGGGCCGACGGCTGGAGATGGGTGCCTACAGCCCAAAACCCAGCGGACTTGGGGACCAGGGACGGAGAGCCCCCTGACTTGTCGACCGCCGGAAGGTGGTTCAGGGGCCCCGCATTCCTCAAGCAACCGGAAGCAGCATGGCCACGGGAGGTGAGCAGGCCTCCGCCTGACAAACTCGAGATGGAGGTCAGGCCCGAAACGGTGACGGTGACCCGCCACGCCAAAACAGCTGGAGGAGCGATGCCGAACCTCGAGCGTTTTTCGTCGTGGACCCGCCTCATTCGGACAACTGCGTGGGTCCGCCGATTTGCCCACAACTGCCGCCGACCTCGAGGTGAGGTATCGGCCCAAAATTTGACAACGGACGAGCGGGACCGCGCCGAGCGGGCCTGGATACTACAAACCCAGGCCGCGGATTTCGGGCCCGAGATCCGGCTGTTGCAACGGGGGGAGGCTCTACCACGAAACGGACGACTCTACCAACTCACCCCCCACCTAGACGACAACAGCGTCATCCGCATGGGAACACGCCTGACCGGGACGACCGACGTCGACATCTCGCCAGGCCTGCGAAACCCCATCATCTTGGACGGAAATCACCCATACACCCGGCTCATGATACGTCACTATCACGAGAGCGCGGGTCATCCCGGCACGGAGCGGACAGTAAGCGACGTCCGGGAAAACTTCTTCGTGCTGAAACTGAGACCCGCCGTGCGCCGGGTACAGTTCCAATGCCAGGCCTGCCGGAATGGACGCAGTCGTCCACAGCCGCCACTGATGGGACAGCTCCCGGAAGCCCGCCTGGCTCACCACACACCACCGTTCACCCATTGCGGCCTCGACTACTTCGGCCCGATGGAGGTGACAGTAGGACGCCGGCGCGAGAAGCGGTACGGCGCCTTATTCACCTGCATGACAACACGCGCCGTGCACCTGGAGCTGGCCGCATCACTGACGGCTGATTCAGCCATAATGGCCCTCAGAAGAATGGCAGCTCGCCGCGGCCACCCGCGGCACCTCTACAGCGACAACGGAACCAATTTCCGCGGCGCCGACCGAGAATTGGCCAGCGCGCTGGCGGAGCTAAGACAAGAGCCGCGGGTTGTGGAACACCTAGCGGAGGTGGGGGTTGATTGGACTTTCAACCCCCCGCTCGCCCCCCATATGGGCGGAGCCTGGGAAAGCCTCGTCCGCTCAGTCAAGCGGGCGCTCGAAGCAACAACAAAGGAACGGGCTCCGCGAGAGGAAACCTTGCGGACTACCCTGGCCGAAGCGGAATTTACGGTAAACAGCCGCCCGTTGACCCATGTCTCCGTGGACCCGCGGGATAATTCGCCGCTCACACCAAACCACCTGCTGATGGGAGCGGCCGGACGACAACAACACCTGGCCGTCTACGGAGCCCTCGATGAACAGACCTGTCTAAGGAAACAGTGGCAGGTGGCGCAGCAGCTCGCCGACATGTTTTGGCGTCGATGGATGCGCGAGTACCTGCCAACGCTCGCACTTCGACACAAGTGGCAGGAGCCAGCTCCACCAATCCGCGAGGGCGAATTGGCCATTATCACCGACGCCACCTTGCCACGCAACACATGGCCACGGGGGATTATCATCGAGGCCAGACCAGCAGCCGACGGGCAGGTACGAGCGGTGCGGATCCGGACAGCAACCGGGGACTACACACGACCAGCTACCCGCATCATAGTTCTACCAACGAAGCCTCTCTGTGCACCGTCGTAGTACGGCCAAGCCGCACGGGGGGAGTGTTGCACACAGAGACTAGTGCCATGAAATAAGATATTACATATTTGTTATTTAAATTTGAAATGTTATTATTTACGTATAAATAATTATTATTTGTTTTACGCGGCGTGCCGCGGGATTGGGAACACAATAAACCTTTGCCCACCCGCCGGTACGCCGCCACTGTTGTTTGAATTTAGTGTATTTAGTGCCGCGGACAACAGTAGAAATAAACAAATGTCGTAGTCCGCGGCACCCATACAAAATTATCCCGCCAGTGTTACATTTCCTATCAAAAGGCCCTTAGCGGGGCCCGCCACTGGCAAGAAACCCGCTTAGCGAACATTCCGAGATAACGAAGTCACAAAAAACGAAATAACTCGAAAGAAAACACTGGCCGGATAATTCTTGTTACGGGATATCACGGGTCGCGATATTTACTACAGAATTCACTACCCGTGATATCCCTAATTGTTAATTTTAAGTATAAAATTTAATTGTTTGTCTCCGGAAAACGGCTTCTGCCGCCTGTCAGCCCGCGACCGAAAAATGGCGCGATGTTGCGCTATCCGGCCGACAGGCGGCGCCGAACGCCGTGTCGCTTGGGGCGCGGTTAGGCATGTAAACGCGCCCTGATTGGCACGGCGGGTGGTTTTGGGGTGGCGTGCGCTGGTAACGGCGCACGTCCACTCATCTTGAATAAATAGAAGCGCACCGCAGTATGGAGGTCACTTCTCGTCAAACGTCTCGTCTCTACACAACAAGCTACATACTGCGGTGCACTGAATACACCTTTAGCAAGTGTTTCATTTTGCATCCCGCCTCATCCCTCGGAACCTCGCCGTCCAGCAGTCTTCTGCCCCGACCCCTCGGTCCGGTACCGGCTTTCGTATCCGTGTCCACCGACGGTTTGGAGCGAGTGTGAGGATCTCGATTTCGGTCGAGTGAATCCGCTCGTGCCCTAGCGAACTGACTTGAGGCGACCACTTTTTGTTTGGTTGGCAACAAGTAGTTTAAGGCATACACTCAGGAATCTATTCATCAAAAACACTCCCAAAAGACAGTGGTCGAGACACAAAATGGATTGAGTCACACTTACACGGCCAGACTAACGGAGTTACAAAACACAAAGTATGGAGAGAGAGGGGTAGTCGCGTAGGTGGAGATCCCACCCACACAGGCCCCATACCCATACCCGAATAAATACCTTATATGAAACAAGATTCGTCCTATTACTAATTAGGTCTGCATTCCTGGATGGGCGGTGTCTAAGTTCACCTGTTAGTGGCCTACTGAGGCTCTACGACAAACGTGCATTACGTTTGGTGCGGTATCATCATACCAAATACAATGTAAGGAATTGCACTATGATGAATAGACATTATTCATTAGACGCTTAAATTTGATTGTACGCAACAATATCTTGCGACACACTGGCCAATCGCTCACGGCATTGTTCCATTGCATACCGGTTGGGAACCACTGTTTTAGTCTGCTGCCATAGAGAGCTATCCATCTGCTAGTACTTTGAAACAAACCGCATTATAAAACTCTGCGAATAATTTATTTAACTTTATGTTTTGTACTGTCGCGTAAGCCCCTAGGGATAACAGGGGGAGTCTAATTAAATTAGACACAATTTAAATAAAAGAACTCCACAAAAACTCAATCTGCTGTGTACCAACTACTTGAATGATTTGAAAACTCATTTCACTGTTTTACTATTCATAATTGCACTGGATAAAAAAATATATGCTACAAAATGGTCCATTGAACGGTATTATTATAAAAAAGTAGTAATAGTAGTAGTAGGGTGTTCAGCGGAAATATTTCAAGATTAAATTGTAATTGCTCGTAAACCATCAGGGTGAGGTAAGTGGGAGGGGTATTGTTCGACGTGCGTGATTTTCGGGATTGTCAGTCGTAATGAGTCACTGTTCGCGGTTGAGCAATATTGAGCGGTGATTCATTAGATCGTGCCCGTCGCGCTTTTTATACTCCCTTTAATATTCGACGAGTAAGTGATGGGCCGAGCACGCAACTTATCTGGTGCTGTGTTTAAAAGTTCAGACAAAAAGAGACAATGGTTAACCAAACTCATCCGGGACCGTCAACGTCAGCAGCGACGCCAGGACATGTGGCTCAAATTCAACGTGAAATTATGAAAGACTGAAGCCTGTACTGGAATAAAAAAATCAACAGTGCACGTTATGGAGAAGCTGAGTCAAGACTTTAAGTCAAGAGTTCACAGCAACAATCCTCGAATAATTCAAGCCCTACAAGAAAATATCCGCCGTGAAGTTGCTGCCATTGAACCAACACTTTGCTCTCACGTGTTCGCAAATTTAAGATTCCGATTGCAAGAGTGTCTTGAGAGAAATGGACGGCATTTATATGATGTTGTTTATAAAACGTTAAATTAGCATCTTTAAACTCTATTTTGTATAAATAAAATATAAGAACATTTTTTTTAAATTTAATATTAAACTAGAAAATTCTCCGCTGGGCACCCTTTATAAGCATCTTAGTTTACGTACACCCCTAAAAAATTTGCTCTAGAATAATCTCACATATATGGTTGGCATGGTGACAGCATATTTTATTCAGAACTCATAAATGTTAAACTTACGTTTCAACAGTTTGTAGAAATTCATATGTTCGAAAAACCATAATACTAATAGCCTGGAATGTAATAAAATTCGTGGTTTCATACAAACTGATTGTGTTTTATTTCATCCAATATGTCAAACCACAAAGTGATTGCGTTCCATGAATAATATATATATATTATTCCTCCAAATAGTAACGCATACATTTTCAATGAATTTTCTCTGTTTAATAAACGGTAAATGAAAGTCAAATTATGAACAGTAAATCACATTAAAATTTTGATATTAAAATCATTATTTTTTTAGTTTAAATATTTTTAACTTAAGATCGCCTTCAGGGAATTATAATTACTTTTGCGTCCTCTCCTACGAAAAAACGGAATTTGAATGTTGACGGCTTCAATTTTCTCTGTTTAAATAAAATATAGTATTTCATGAAATTTAACAGACAATATTTTTATTTTTATTGATTCGGAACATAGCTTCTTAAATGAAAAATTAGATCAGTCACTTAGTTCAACAAAAAAATACATATCTTTTGAAAAAATATTGTAACCACCGTAACAAGAACCTGGAAAATGTTGTCTTTTACGTAATGCTTTAACCGATTACGCTATAGTGACACTATACAATGTCGTCAGATTCCGAGTTCATCCCGGTAGTAATAATATATCTTCTCCATATCTTTCTAATTATGTAATTCATTTGTATAAAAATATAATGTATTTTTCATATAATAAAAATGAATTTGATTTATTCTGGCTTCACCTAGTATTACTAAAAGGTTTTAGCGATTCATTACGTAATAAAATATAAAACTTATTGATAGATAATTAAAAATGAAATAATTGTATGCATCATCCACAATATATAAGTTAATTTGTTATAATCTTGAATAATTAACGCAGCGAAATTGTTAACGCATTTCCGCAACAAGGAAAAGTTGCGGGTTCGTATTCCAGGGTTAACCAAAAAAATTTCGAGCTTATTCTTCTAATCGATTCAATCAATTAGTTGTAAATATTATGTTACCTTATTAGTGATGTACCTTTTTTATTACAATGTTTATCAAAAACCTTTCAGTAGAATCTGCTATGTGACGCCAGAACTTATAGAAAATATTATTTAAAGAAAAATTTAAATATGAATTAAATATATTAATTAGAAAGATATACATATAAAATCAATTATATTGAAAAATATTGTTTTTGCGCCAACCTGGATTCGAACCTGGATCACTTTCCAAACCGGGGAAGGTGCATTATCTAACTATGCTACAGCGACGATATTTTTAGCGACAAATTTTCTTTTTTATTATTTACTTTATTTTTACGGAATCTTAAAAACCTTTGAGTAATCTGATAGCAGACGCCATAATTATCAATTCATTTTTATTCAATTTTGGACACATATATACAACTTTATTATTACGATAACATTTAATGTTAGTAATTATATTATTTTTTATGAAATCGTATTTTATTTGTGGTTTTACCGTTTAAGTTACAATAATCCTTGATAATTAAAACATATTAGTTGACAGATAGGTCAAATGCTTTGAATGGAATAATATATAATGGAAACTTGTCAACCGAGAGGCAAGACTAGCGGTATACAATAGAGATGTATGAATGTGGATAAGGCGAGAATAGTGTGTCAGAACAGAAGAGTGTGGCGCTCTCTTCTCTCTGCCAACCCCCGTGGAGAAAAGGCGTCATGGTTACAACATTTCGATTGCAACATCAAAAATAAAATTGATCCATTCAATATCAATTGATTGTGATTTTATTCAAATAAATCTTAATTTAACTGTTATTAAGGCTGTAATTTCATAACTTTATTCAGCAGATTTGCAGTTATGATAGAAATCAGAAAGTCCGGGATTTTAAGAAACGTAAAAAAGTTATCTTAACATTCAAACTCGGGAATACTCGCCATGAATATTAAAACAGTAATATTATTATTTATTCTTTATTATATTCTCTGAGAATCCTCCGGCAAGTTTGGAGGCTGGTAAAATAATTACATCTTATACTTTTGTACGTCACGTCGTCGGAGCTTAAAATATTTTATATTACTTTTTTTCATTATAGACGCCAACCGCCAAATTTCTTATGTAGTTCTTTTAGTTAAACTTTGTATTTTTTTAATGGCAAGTCAGACCCGAGCTCCACTAAAATTCGTACATAGCTTAAAATAGTGCGATAAAGGGTAAAGTTTAAAGTTTAAAAATATAAACACTTGGAAACTGAAGTACTCTGCGATTAAAATAATTAAATTGTTTATAGTTAACATCATTTTGCCAGGTTTATTTATTTAATAAAATATTCACTCGTAATAATAATAATGTATTAATTCAAACGTGGTCAAATTGTTAGTGCACGACCCGATTCACCAAATAAATAATACATTTAAGTAACAAAATAATATTTATGTTAAAAAAGAAAAGAAAAATGATGAAAAGTTCTCACATATACAGGATGTAACAGATCTAATCCACAATATTTTATGGGTAAATGCCTGATTAAATTACGAGTCAAAATTATTCAAGGAATGTGTGGGTAATGTATACAAAAGCATTTCAAAAAATTCGTAAATATTCGATTAATTTTAATATTTTATTAATTCCAAATTATATATTGAATACAGATAATTATAAGTCATCGAATTTCGAGGAGCCAGATTATTTTTTGTTGCATGATTTAGGGCCTGGGGCAAGGGTATAGATTAATAATAGATACATTTCGTTAATATTTATTTCGAAGTACGTTGACTTCAATCTTAACGTGATTTTGTAAAAAAATTAGACGATAATATTTTCTATAACGGTACAAAATTTGCACATATTCCGTGAACATTTTCCACTCGTAATTAAGTCAGATATCCACCCATAAAATATTGTGGACTAGATCTGTCACAGCCTGTATATAAAGAAAATATAAATAATAAATTACAGTAACGACTATTATTAAATCAGTAGCTACTTTGCAGTCGATGCCATTCTTTGATCAGAGAGCAGAAAGTTGATGCTGAGCTCCAGCCGCAGATTTACGTCAGCAACTCGATATCTCAGAAGTGGAATGAAATCCATGCACACGGCCTTCGGCTAATATTGTAGGTGAGCTACAATAACGCGCCAACCCGAACAGTATTTTGTATGAGTTGTTATAATGAATTCCTAGACGATTGTAAGTCACTTGCTTGTATTTCGACTAGATCTTGCAGGTATACATGCCAGTGAAGAACGATTTAAACAGGATACTCTTCACCTCCTTACTGCATCGGTAGAAATGCCGTGACAGCCTATGTCACGGCCTTCATTGAAGATATGTCCAAGGTATTGGATATTTTTGTAAATGCTCAACTTCAACAAGGTTCGCTCACTTCACTGACCGTCGAGGAATCACCTCGCATGGAAGTTTCGTTTCACGCACCGGTATTTGCAGGGTACGTTCAATATCGCTGGGCGGTGATGATAAGAGTGGAGGCGATAGACCTCCACATTTCTATAAGTCCCTTGTGTGATAAAATATTACTATCTTGTCTCCATGATTTCTCTAGTTGACATCTTCTACTTATGTCTTCTTCTCACAATATTCTCCGTTCCGTATTATATTTTCCAAAAATGGAGCGAAGATTTCTCATTTCTGACGTTCTCAAATGTAGACTTGGTTCCGATGGTATCTGCTCGACTTCCATTACAAATTCCAAAATGTCATGATGGGTCTATGAGGGCTGACCCACCGCTTACCCAGGACCGATACAATAAGCCCAAGGCTCATATCTCGGTCCTACTCATTTTCGTGGTTAGATTTTTTCATAGTACTAGACAATTGTTCGATATCGCCCCGCATATATGACAGGGCGATACTGCACATCTGCCAAAACAAAATTTCGCCTCATTGTCCCCGGTTGGCTCACTTTATTGGCAATTAAGAATATATACAATACATTACATAAAGAATATAATATCTATCATGATAGGCCTGGCACGTTTGATGCAATCGCACCTTGCTGTCGGTACTCGTATGTTTACAATTGAATTATTTACAAATGAAGTTATAGTTTTTTACACCAACGTCACTGGGTTTTGTCGTGCCTTTGAAATAACAAGTTATCATCTAATATTTACATCAAACTGAGATATTGCGCTTCAAAGATTTGTAGAGTTTGGTGCATCGTCCATGAGGTGAAATTTATATAAAAATGGCACGTTATATAATATAACTTAATTATTTTATTGTCTTCAAAACAACAGATATTATTTTTTTAACTATTACAAGTGTCGATTAACCTGAGCGCATTAACACGCCAAACTTTGTATGTCATGCCAAGCTATAAGCGTGTTAAGACGCACTTTTGGATTTTGAAATCTTGCAGGGATTCAAGATATATTTTTAAATCTTTTGCCATCTGCGAACGACGGATCCCAGCTTTTGAAAGATAAATCAAATAGAGATGGCAGTTAAAAGGTTAAATATAACTTTATTTTCAAGTCTTAAACATCATTATTGTAAGAATTTTTATATTTATATTAGTCATATATATATAATAAAAATAGGAATATAAAATTAAATTTTTGATATCTATTATATTTATGATCTTCTTGTAAGGTGCAGAAATATTCCCATCAAAACTATCATAGCAGACTACATGGATCGAAAACTCGAGATATGCCGTTAGGGAATCGATTTCCACCGCGCTGGGCGGACGAACAACCTCCTTCCAGACCGTTCCAGAAAAGCCACCAACCATGCAAGATGGAGACAGTTAATTCAGCATCACGATCACGACCAGTCTGTCAAGAGTGAAGCGACTATGAAGAATAATGCTTTAATATTTGAATATTATTAGTTTTAAAATGTACAATGTGAAAGTTTTAACAATAGGTGCATTTATATTTTAAACATTAATTATTCAAAATTAATAATGAAATTTCGAACCCAAAATGTGTTTCGAGTTTGAAACAAAATGCTTTTAATTAATGAGGATGTTCTGTTAATTACCCATAAAACTGTAATTAGAACACTTTAAAATAATACGCATTCGTAATTATTTATAAACAGTGCTCTGTACCATCTAAATCAACCCGGCAATCCGTACTCTTCCACATTCCCAGAAGTAGAACATCTCACATACAAAATTCATTCATTCACCGGTCATGCAAATACCATAATGAGAAATTTACAGAAATTTACTTGTTCAACATTAGCCTTAATACGCTCAAAGGGTTCTTCTTATGAACCACCACAATCTCAATTTTGGCCATTCATTCTACCTATAAAAACAAATATTGCTCTCCCTTTACCGCAACAATAGTTGCAATCTCCGCACCCTTCTCCCTCTTTTTTTATTTTCATTAATTTTCTGCATCTAAACATACTTATGTATCTAAATATTGTTTGTGGTTTTCATTATTAGTATTGCATGTTAAATAGTTCTTATGTTTGTTACAATATGTTTACACTGTCAAAATACCTCAATAAAATAAAATAAAAAATAAAAAACAGGAAAATGGTGCTAACAAATTATTTATTTGACGGTGGCCTGGCAGCCTTTTTGTATGCATTTTCAATGTTTTTAATTTTAATTGAATTGTATTATTGATAATGAGAAGATGTTCCCGAAAATGTTCCAATGTAAAATATAATAAAATATAGTGGAATAAAACAAAGTATTTCAACTCAATTTACAAAATAATCATGGAATTCTATAAAGTTTGGCAAAAAACCTTTGATCAGTATCTTACACATATACAGAACACTACTTTTATTATTTTTCAGTGCATTCACCCGAAACTTTTCCAAAAACTTTCTAAATGTAGCTGAAGCAACTTATAAGCCACCGCATCCACAGACTATGAATTAAGGTGATATGTTGTGTACGAGTATGTGAAGTATATGAGGTAAAAAATATCAAAAACTTTTTTATAATGTCTTGTTAGAATAGTTATTGTCTTTGTGAAAGATATTGGCTCTTATTATTTTTCATTTAGAATTTCTGTAGGCTTTTTTTGGATAGGCGTCATTGTTGCAGATTTTACCAGATTCCTCCATTTCATCTGGAATTCACTTCGTTAACGGGTTCCCAGAAGGCAACATTGTACTGCGAACCTCTTTACAGTGTCCGTCCATCTCGTGACATATACCGAAGTATATATCTATAGGTACACTTTTGTACAATTGAAGACAATTCTAGAAGTTTAGAATCATTTCTCCTATGTGCCGAGACAAGCATCACAAGCATTCCATTTTTCAATAATTCTAATCGTGAAAAACTCTTTTTCTTTCAAGATATTATATTTCATCCTCTACATCTAAGAACTAAATTAATGAATTAATAAAAATATGCAGTAATGCAATTACTTGTGTTGTAAACTAGGTAGGTACCTGCTGCAAGAACAGTTGCACCGCCGGCTGGTATGCCAAGTCCCAGGTTTGACTCGCGCCTCTCTTCGATGAAGGCCACGCTTCCCATCACCAGAGCCGAAATACCGCACACAATCTGCAAGTAAAAATAATGGTTTAAGTATTTTTCAAATCTTTCAGAAAAAGGGATCTTCAAACCTTATGTTTATTTCTTTTTAGCAGATAAGGGCTCCATCAGCTATTACAAGTAACAGTAACGTAACCATCATTAGTTTTCAAAAACATACTTCTGCTACTACCATCGATCAACAATAATATATTAATTTTAAAAAATGAGATATTTACATTAAATTAGATTCGTGCAATATATTGTGACATCTCAAAAAGATGCGCGACGACACAGAGCGCCACCTACCGATGATCCGAGTAGACGCGGCCAGCGGGGGAGAAGGCTCGAGGAGAAGGGGGGAGCACCGGGCGGCGTCTCGCCGGGTATAATGGCGAAAAGACATCCCAAACAGAAGATTGAATGAGGCATGGTGGATCCAAGCGAGTCGAAGCTTCGATCTACCCGCGCGTGAGAAGAATCTCTTCGCTGGTACTGGCGGGGAGACTGCCAGTAAGCGAGCGGCAGACGGGTGGGCTCGACGGACTCCACAGTGACAAGATGGTATCGAGGTAACCTTCTGGAGGAAGAGATCACTTCTGGTACGGGGAGTGGTACCTGAACTAAGGCCGTGGTAACCACCGTGGCAAACTAAGTAGAAATCTAGGTGTGCTAAATCGGTAATATTGCATGTCCCCACTAGGAGGAGAGTTTAACACGAAGGAAGAAGATGTCAAAGACAGTTATCGCGCTTATAGTGTCGGGTGTAAACAGTGTGTTGAAATCAAGAGTTGTTATTGTATAAGACCATTCCCATCCTTTCGAGACAGGCGTACCGACACCACACATTACTTTACCCGCAGACTGGATCTAGCCGGTAAATTCTATCCACCGGTGCTAGCGCACAACGTAACAATATTTCACATGAAGATATATTCACTTCGTACCTGATATAATAATAATGTGTTTATTCTAGCGTGATCAGATTTTTTTTAACCCGATTCGCCATATAGATAATACATATTATATAATACATTTAAGTTACGAAATAAATATAATATTATGAAAAAGAAAACTAAGGAAAATATTAATAAATAAAAAGTTCACACATATATATATAAATATAAATACTACATATATATATACTTCAGTATACATGTAGCTATTCTGTAAACGTTGCCATTATCTGGTCAGGGAACCACCTTTTCATGAGAGCGCCGCTTGCATCAAAGAGTTGGTGTTGAACTTTAACCATGTACACGGCCTTCGGTAAACATTGTAGATAACGCTCCAATCCGAACAGAGCTCGAAGGTATACATGCTGGTGAAGAATGATTTAAACAGGATCCTCTTCACCTCCTTAATGCATCGGAAGAAACGCCGTGACAGCATATTTACACAAACGCTCAACTGTTTTCTCTGCCGTTTTATGTCATCATCGTCTTGTCCATCTTCATTGAATATATGCCCAAGGTATTTGACCTTATTTTGAACGCTCAATTTCGTCCCGCCCAGCCACATGGGAGGGATATTATCTGGCCCTTTTCCATATTTGAACTCCATTATGACCGATTTGCTGGAATTGTATGAAATATTATGTTTACTGCTATATGTTTCACATATATGTAAAAGCTTTCTTATCCCTTTTATAGTGAAAGTAAAGAAAGATGGGAGACAACCTTTAAATCTATTAATTAAATACATAAATATCTCTATATCTAATGCAATATGAAAAAGAACAATAAAACTGAAATGGATGGTGTTCCTGTGTCAATAATGTATTATACTTTTAAAATCAGCAATGTTATCTTTGTGGTTAAGATTCATATTTTTATTTATTATCTTTGTTTTATTAACCACTAAAATGAGTTTAAATACATCTACCGGTTTCGAAAAATACCATTTTCTTCTTCAGGATGTCATAACTAAATAAAACATATATTGTTTCTTTGACAGAATCTATTTTTAAAAAATCTATTTATCTTTAGTACCTAACTCAAATCATTACTTAATACAAATTTACTCGAATAATTTTTAGGAAAAAATTTTAGAATGGGACTCGTAGTTAAATTTAGTTGGTTGTTTATAATTTTATAATCTAGTCCCATTCTAAAATTTTTTCCTAAAAATTATTCGAGTAAATTTGTATTAAGTAATGATTTGAGTTAGGTACTAAAGATAAATAGATTTTTTAAAAATAGATTCTGTCAAAGAAACAATATATGTTTTATTTAGTTATGACATCCTGAAGAAGAAAATGGTATTTTTCGAAACCGGTAGATGTATTTAAACTCATTTTAGTGGTTAATAAAACAAAGATAATAAATAAAAAAAATAAAAAAATAATAATGTATTAAGTCACACCAAATATAAGTGCGTGCTTCACTGTGCAGTGTTGTGCAGTGTGTGTAAAATACGGCAATGCAGCGGAGAATACTTTAATCTTATTTTGCTTAAGCTTTTTAAGTAATATTACATAATTTTTCATTTCTTATATTGGTTAAAACGATTGCTGATTAATTTCTTGTACTATTAAAAATATTTTGCAAATATGTACGCTGATTGAACTATTTTTCAAGTAAAGAATATGACTTTTAGTATAATTAACACATTATTGCATAAACATTATCCAATGAATATTCGAAATATTTTATCTAATTCTTTAGACACCACGTAATTTTCTTTCAGACGTCTCATATATTACTTCTTCTATGGGCTTTTTTAAATCCGAGAATAAATTGGAAGACTAAAATATTCTAAAACAACAAACACCCACACATTTTTCAGTTGCTGAAGCGAAATAAAAGTTTCATAATGTAATTATGTAAAGCTTGTAAAGATATCCATTGCGGTTTCACCGAACGCGAGAAAAGTTATTATAAGAGGTAGTTACTACATTACTACCGTTAAGACCCTTTGCAGTTTTAATGTATGAATATTAAATAATAACTGCCACATTGTTTCCAAAACCCGTCACGCTCTTGGTGGTATTAGACAAAGGATTGTTTCAGATATGTCAGACACCATAAATTCTTTTATTTTGATGCCTTTCTGCTGAAATGTGGTAACCAACAAAAGTAAATAAAAATTTCAGGACACTAAAAAGTATTGTTTGTTTAATACAACTATTGAAAAATTTTCACCAATTTTTTAATTTTGTTCCCTCTAACCTTGCATGATTCGGTTATCATCTTATTCGAATAATTTTTTGGTGTAGAAACGAATGAATGTCTTCATTAAAGAAAAGCTCTCCACAACATACAGGAAAATAATTCTTTCATACTTTAGATATGCTGCTAGAAAAGATGAAGATAGCATGAAGAAATTGGTGACACAAGGACAAATAAAATGGACGGACTAAGTCCGAGACGTGACTGGAGCCTCGCCACACGTTGCACAAAATAACACCAAAGATTACGAAGCATGAGTAGTTAAATCATTTTAGTATTGTTTTTGGTTTATTGATTCTTCTCTGATTCATTATTCTGAATACGCACCTCCAATAGCGTAACTCAGATGCATCGATCCTTCTGAGAAAGATCTGTATAGAAATATTGGAAATACGAGTGTTCAACCGAGTCTTATTTTAGTCTTTACGTCTCTGTCCTTTCATATTTTATATAGTTTAATAAGCGTATAAACTAACAAGCATATAAACAATAAGTTATATAGTTAACTTCCTTTTATCTAGTCCTTTTAAAACCGGAACCTTTAAATAACTAGCATTCTAATGGTGATTTTACCATCTGCCTTTTATATAATATACGCTTTAGTGGGATCTGTACTTACAGAGTAAATAAGTAGATGGTAGCCACAGATAACAAACTTCACTTTTAGTATTTCATTTTACTTTATCTATGTTTTAACAAGAGTTTATTTTTGAAAATCCCCCCAAATCGATAAATTTGGTAATACCTCATAACGTAGAAGTAGTATTACGTAATATTTTATAATTTATCATATTTATTTTATAAAAACTGGACTTCCATCTTTTTGCTTATTAAAAGTTTGTTTAATGAAAACATCATATTGTATGAACTTCCATTAATTTAGCTAAATAAATTATAGTAAAAAACACATTATAATGGTATCACTTGTAGTTTTAATATACTATATAAATATTTTTGTGACATAGCTTTATAATTATTATTATTACTTGTAAAAAATAGTTATTCGTGATCTATAAATAGAAATATTCCCATAAAATGAATGGTGAATTGAATTTATCAATTTTAGTCATTTTAATTAATAGTAGTATTTTGACCTTTGAATAGATCGTTGAGTCGTTCGTATCACGATCTGCACAAAATGCACATCTGTTAGAATTTAATTCAGCAAATATCCGAGTATATTTTCAAAATTAACTGGTTTAGTGTTTAAAAATTTCAGTACAGATAATTTTATTTCCGTTACATTTTCAGCTATTTTTATGTAATGAGGTTAATAAAATAGAAAAATAAAATATAAATTCAGTTATTTTTATGTGTTCTATATATCTAATGAAACTTTATATAACACGTTTTAATTTATTTATCAACAGCAAGATTTTTAACGGGTTTTATTCCTTAAATAACCCCCTTATATATATCCTTCCCGTTCCTTTCCGGCCTGGTCGCCAACTAGTCGATTGGCGACCTGTGTCGGAACCTTTGACGAAATAGTGAATAAATATACAGTCCACATTTTGGAGATGTCTGCAAAATCTGGATTATGGTGAGTGTCTATTCCTTCCTCCATTTCGATTTTTTTTTTAAATTAACTAAGAGGATTTTAACAGTATAAATAGTCATAATACAACGAACATAATATATAGCATATGTAACTAATTATAATAATCAACATATCTGTGGATTTTTATAGTTCAGGCTAAATAGTAATGAAGTAGTAAGATTATTGTTAAATAATTCATAACCATCTCATCAAAGAAAATCAATTCACAGGTATCGTTGTCAAATACAAAATATGAACACAAATGATAAAATTGAATTGAATATTTTCACAAGGTTACATTGTTTTACCTATTTCGGTAAAGAAATTAAAGAAAATCTTAAAGAAACCAGATTTATTATCCCATTTATATTAATTTAATATTTATGATATGTCCTGGATGTATTTATTTTTTGAACAAAACTAATTTTACTAAAATAGATTATTTTATTACGTTGTTTCGATGGAAAGATATGTTGATATTAAAAAAAAATTCAGTTGACTCTTTCAAGAAAATATATATATTTTCGTTTAACGTATTCCTATATATATTAAAAAAAAAGTTAATATTGTTCTTAGAAATAATATCATCTTCGTATTTTTATGACAACCCATGTCCAAACAAATACGATGTTTTGGAGATTTTTAAATTTCTGTATTTGATTCACAGGAAGTTCCTAATTTTCTAAGAATTCTTAGGAGACTTCGTCTCATACAAATTTGTGACTTTATTAATAAGCTCTCTGTTGATAAGAAATAGATCGAAACCAGGCGTTCTTTAAAATGAAAACATTAATTAGTGTCGGTTCTCTATGTTCCAAAAAGGAGACGCTAATTAATGAATACGTTATGTATAGCAAAAAAGTTATAATATTGTAATATTTACCATCATTTTTAAAACGTGCACAATCATTTTAAAATATTATGCTTGTTAATAATAATGATATTGAATTCACAATTTTATTTCTGAATCTCAATATGGTAATGAAAAAATTCAAAGAAAAAATTTAAATAGGTACTTATTATTATGTTTGATGTAGATTTGCGTCTTCGTCCAGGTAATCGGTTAATGATATTAAAATTATATTTTTACTCATATACATATAGCCTAATGTTTTTATATTTATATTTGATCCTTTAATAATCAATTTGTAAACATGAAACGTAATCTATGAACACATTATGTGTGTATATTTATCAAAATTATTACTTTTTCAAAAAGGTATAAATTTTACGCGACTTTTTTTAGATTAAGAAAATATTTTGTGTTTTATTATTAAAAAAAAACGTTCTGGAATCACTCATCGTACAAAAAAAAAAAATTATTTTGCAGTATTTTATTTGAAAATAAAATCTTATATAAGCCTCTTAACAGACTTTATGACTAAAATATATCATTCAGACAGGTATTGGAGTCTCTTAACAGAAATGTCTGACGCAAAATTTTTAACATGAAAAAATTATCTCATGATCAAATTGTGACTTGTAATTTTCTTACAGCAGACAATTCGTAATTTTTTCAAATTAACTCGTTCAGGGTAGCGGGTATTAATTACGCAGACGTGTAACAGGTATATGACACACATATGAAAATAAAATCACTATTTTTTTAAATTCTAATCGTTTAATTTCCGTGATATGCGTTTCGCCTCATGGGGGCATTATCAATCTAAGCATTTTAAATTCAATAACTTTTATTTATAAATAAATTTATTTAAAAGGGGCAGCTATATAATTTTAAGTACTTAGGGTAATAATGGGAATTTTGGGTTTTTGTATTTTGGCACGATTCTAAGAAACAATTAGGTTCAAACATTAATGACATTTTAATGAAATGTAATATATGAAGGAAGATAGTTATATATATATATAAATGAGGTAGACAACATTAGTCATGTTAATCCTTAGGGTTTTTTGTTGATAGTGTTACATTGATGCAATGCCCACCAAATGATCAGTATGCATAGTCAAGATGGCGGGAGTTCATGAACATCACGATCCAGTCCTGAGGGACCGACGTGGAAAATGAAGAGATGATTACTACAAGCATGATCATGGGCACAGAGAACGGAAGTATATGTTCAGCGATCGGTAAATACTCGTATGTTCTAAAATAGCGTAAATTTTACATCTTTCTTATAACGAAGAATGGAATATAAAACAAAAGCTAAAAAAGGCCTATGGGTTAAAATGTTTAACCGCCGTGAACTTAATCTGATCAAAATATTCCAAAAACCGTTATCAAATTTCAATTTGAAGTTTCAAGTTGATTGCACGTCTAGCCTCGAGGCATGTTTTTACAAACTCTGTGAACTGCGAAGAAAAAACGGTTGTCAGATAAAATAACTGAAGACTTAATTAAAACAAATAAATTTTGTGAAATCTTTCCTCGAAATAAACTATTTTAATACATCATTGGGAAAAAAACATACTTTTAAATGCGCGGTACACTAAAACCCTAAATAATAATAATATAATTAATTTTTAAACACGAAATCTATTTCATAATATGCTAATTTTACTTACTGTGATCGGTGACTTGCGATTGCTAACTCACCCTTAGCAATAAATCATAGTCACAACACAAGACAATGAATAAACATCTACACACCTGTTTCGAGAGCAACAACAACATTCTTTCAATGTTTCTATATGTTTTTAGCTTCGAAACTGTACAACACACTTAACACTAACTGGAAATCGTTCACTCACAAAAAAATACGCAAATATGGACTCAATACACGATTCAATTAGGTAGAGATCGCATCAAGCATCGCTGTTCAACATTCCAGCTTAATCACAATACGATACACTAATGATTCAGTTTAGATTTATAACACATTCACTACACTTTTTTATTGTCTTTATTTATTTTTTATATATCTTGATTGGATCTTACTTTCTCTTTATTTTTAATTTTAATTAAATAACACTAGAACAACACGGAAAAAACTGTCCACTTTAACACAGACTAGACAGTCTAGAAAAGTACCCAGGATAATGTTTTACATATCAGAGTAAATTAATAAGTGTATAAAATTGTATGTTCACTTTTTTATGTCAAATTAATAAATGAATTTAAAGGTGTCATGTTTTAGCTTTTATTTCGGTAATTTTGACAGTGTCATGGCTTTTGGCAAGAATTTTCGAGAAAAATATCACAAACTTGAATGTATAAAATCATCATTTATTTTCATTTTTATGGTTCGGTGATCTTAAATGCAAAGTCAGTATGATGGGTGTAATATGAACAGTAGTTTATTATGTATATGGTGGGATCGCCGAGGGATCATTCACTATGAATTCTTAAATCGGAACGATACGATTTCTGGAGATATGTATGTTCAGCAGCTTCAAATAGTTCAAGAAAAACTAATGCAAACTGTCAACCGCAATAATGTCATTCTGCTGCATGATAATGCAAAACCACATACAGCAAGGGTGACTCAAAAAAAATTCTCGAACTTGGCTGGTCCGTTTTACCTCATCCACCATATTCACCGGACTTTGCTCCGACAGACATCTACCTTTTCTGCTCCTTATAGAATTTTTAAATGGCAATAATTTCAATTCTGACCAGGCAGTAAATGAGGCTGTCCGAGACTTCTTCCAGTCCAAACCAGCCACATTTTATGGGGAAGGAATCGATAAATTGAAAACAAGATGGGAACAAGTCATATCAAATAATGCAGAATACATTTTAGATTAATTTATATTATTTTTTTTGTTGTTGAAAAATAAATGTATGAAAAAAAAACGTAAGTTATTTATGACTCAACCTAATACATGAAACACAATTTAAATAATCACCTACCTTCAGTACAGAAGCATTTCAGTTTAAATAATATTGAAATTTTATTTTCCATTTGAAAAATTCTTGAAACTTTGAAAACGAAAAGGTCACATATCCACCTAATTCGTAGGTATGTTTGAAAAGAAATTACCATTTCTCGTCTATGTTAAATATTAGTTTTCTTACGAGTTTATTTGTCTATGGCACGTAAATATTATACATATAAAAGTCCACGCGAAAAAATAAAGGTTACATACAATAACGTCTACTGTCAACTGTTTTGACTAGTGAGGCGATAGAAATATTCTTATAAGAAAGAATATAATTATTTATGTCTCTTCTACTACATATAATAAGATAATTTTGAAGTAGATAATTAAAAATGAACGAAGAGATAATTTTGGATCAAAAATTATTGAATTTTCTTTGTTCATTATTACAATTGAAGTCTATTTGTAAATATTTTTATTATTTAAAAATATTTTTTTTAATGCATTACACAACCCTTGCATGTTGTTTGAGATAAAGTATTTTTATTAATTCAATTACAATAACAAGTGAATAAAAAAATGAACTTTTTCAAAGAATGCTTTGATCTTGAATATAATTAACTTTCCTTTGAAGTCTTACAGTCGAAAAATTTACCATATAATTAATTTCACTTGAAACCCAAAAAAATCCCACCCAAGTTTGCAAATATCAGTTATCGCTCATCCACTTATTAGTACATTATTATTATACGATTAGTTCATTGGATTAGGATTTCAACACACCCTTGTAATATGATACGATACCTGCAAAACCCGTAATCTCAGCACGAGGGCGAAGGGGTAAGCATTGAAGGGGCTCCGCAGGTCAGAGTCCTCGTTGGGCCGCAAGGGTGAGAGGTCGGTGGTGGTCAGTCGGACGGTCGACTCCTTGCGCTGGCTCAGTCCCGCCTGGAAATATTTACCACATAAAGTTTTTTTTCATCTCATGAATTAATGCATTCCCATTTAATAATTTTCCTAGAACTTATTTTTTATCTTATTAATTATTATTATTACTCAAAGATGTTTAAGATTCCGTAAATAAAAAAAAGATGCCTTTCAAATAATGTAACGACAGATGTATCAATTTGAAAGTGCAACATATAAGTTCGAAAATTAATCGCCAACTTACTGTGTTGGTGTAGCATAATCATTAATGCATTAATGCATTTCCCCGGATAGGAAGAGATCCAGGATTCAATCCCGGTAGCAATAACCTGTTAAAATGCAAAATTACCCAAAACAATATTTTGTTCAAGGATACAAAAGCACTTAGCCGAAATAAGGGACGGACGGTTATAAAAACTCGGTATTGTTAGACGCAGGTGTACCGACGCAGCGAGGGCACAGCAATAAAGAGATGCGGCGAACTTGACTAGAGTCACGTAGGCAAATGCACCTTGAGGGATGCACCACCATAGACGAGCAGTCTTCTGATATTCTCCGCCGTGAGAAGTGGCTCCGCCAAAGGCGAGATTTTAATTTCAATTAGAAAATAGAATCAATATTGTCTCTAAAAGTATCAAGCAAGCGCTTCATAGATTGTAATTCTGGGGAAAATTTAAACTTTACGCCTCGAGTTTAAGCTTAGACTGTGATGTTCTCTGCATCTAATCGTAAATGTGAAAGTATCAAAAAGGGTCCCGCTGGATCTATAAAAAGTTGATAAATATAATCGGTGTAGCGAGAACAGACTGTCGCTATAGCATAAGAATATTGCGTCCAGAGTCCCGGTTTGCCTGGATAATTGGGCATCGTCTTGTCATCAACTACAAGCCTGAACTCCGTCACCCTACGCTGGCACCACAAGAAGCTGACTACACTTCACGTCCAGGATCCAGGACCATCCTAAGAGGTAATCCCTTACGTGAGGGACCTGAATAATCTACATCAGACAAGCGTCAACATAGGCAATTTGGTAAAGAAATGAATGCTGGCATGATTAACACAAATATTGAATGTTAATTTTATTGTAATTATTTTTGAATAGTCTTATTTATAAGTATTAAATTAAATTGCTCATTTTCCACTTTTAACACATGCAAATATCTTAAAATATAGATTATAAATTTTCTTATATAAAAATATTCTTTCATTTCATAACCATTTGACTTGTCAATATTTAAAAAAGAACCAGTTAGACTAGATGCCTCCCCCCTGAACATGAAGCCGAGGCAGAAAGAAGAAAATACCTAACAATGTGAATATGTTGGTACTCTTATAATTATTATTTTTCAAATAATACTGTGTGAACTCACCTACACTGTATCCTAGTATAATAATCTTACTTCATACAGAATCAACAGTTTAAATATATACATAAATTATAAAACAAATTAGATGAATCACTTAAAAAAAATCTATTTATTGAACAAGTTTACAGTTATCACTCATTAATTATTATAATTTATATATAATAAAAACACGGTTTGTATTCTGGAAAGTTTCGGGTTTGTGTCCCGATGGTATATTTTTTCAGTGGATTTATCTATCTAATTGATTCATTGTTTGTTATTATATTTATTATTATTTATGTGCTATTTAACGATAATCTATGCTGGTTATCTTATTATATGATTATTTTATTGTTTAAGATCTCTTGTAAAGTTCTAAACATATAAACGAGTATATGGTATCTGGAGTAAATATGTCATTCATGTGTCATGGAAACTGAATAAATATTTTTTGGATTTAGCTGATCTTAGCGCGTCTCAAGTTTTATATATATAGCATTAAACTATTTAAAACAATTTATTTATATAGCTATGAGTTCAATTTATCCTTTCAGGTTCTATGAGTTTCTTAAATTTCTTCCGAATTTCATTACAATCCATTCCAACTCCATCTCAATATCCTAACGTATTTATTTTCTCTAAAAATTTCTGATATAAATTCCTGTTTCAATCACATAATAATTAATTTATATATAAAATTCTTTCTTGGAATGAAATTCAAGTATTTCATTATTATTAAATCTATGATTTCATTATTATACCTAGCGATGGATTAGAGAAGCTTAAAATTACTTCAATAATTGAAATTCTGGTGGAAAATTTTGTCAAAGGATACATTTCTTAAATGATTGTTTAATGTTTCGGCTTAAAAAGTAATCAGGATTTCTGATTAGTGGGTAGAAGAAGTTGATATACAAATCTTCAATTAATTAAAGAACATTTTAAGATTAATTTGCAAGTTATTTCAAAATCACCAGCTTGCTAATAATATATTTTTTCCGGGAGATGAGATGATTGTGATTTAGTTACATAGCTTCAAATATAAACTTATCTTAGTCTTTGAAAGAAATAAAGTTAACTACCTAGCGGCGTAAATCCGTGCTTTGGTAAGTAAACACCTGAACCACAAAGATTATTTCGAAAGTTTTGAAAAAGTAAAATTGAAATTCATGATTTAAAAATAGTTTATTAATATATATTTGAGCTAAGTTAAGTTAAGTTAGTCTTGTGAAATATATGCTATAAAGGTAATCATAGGATTATCTATGTTTATTGTACTCGAGGTGTCAAACAATAACATTGCAATAACATAAACAACATTAATCTTGTGGTTAGAATTTCAATATTATTCAATAGAAATTCAGTTTTACAGCTCGTAGTTGATTGTTGAAGGTCCAAGAGAAATTCTTTTGTGACAATTAAATATTTATTACAATAATAATGCAATTATGGTATCAAAGTCAAAGAGAACGCGCCTGACGCGTGTCGCCACTTGTATCCCATCACACACACACATATAGACTCTGACATACACACATATATATGATCACAAATAATAAACGAAGAAAGGAAAACCATGTATTATAATGTTAATTTTTATAGATTATTTAACTTTGTTTATTAAAACTATTTTTAATTAAGGGTGTCGGATTAACAGGTAATCCTGAAGAAAAAAATTATGTTTTCCGAAACTGGTTGATGTTTTAAATGACTCATTAAGTATTTTTTATAAACAAAGTTAAATATACTATAAAACTGGACATAATAAACGACAATGTACAATTTTCAAATTGGCCCATTAGCCCGTCTTAAGACTATTCTTCTATCTTTTAGAATCTAATTGATTTGTAATTATAATATTAGAAGTTTGCCTGTCTTAGAGTCTTGTGATTAATGATATATGTGAAAATAGATTTATCAAATAAAAATATTGTAAAATTTAAACCTTGTTTCATAACTTTGTCTTAATATTAAATTGTTTATTAATTTAAATTTTCATTTCAAATACCTTATTCGACAGTATATTCTGTGATAATTGATGTACGTCTCCCAGAAGCAGTCTTCTTTGTGGGTTGTAACCCACACGGATCTGGATGTTATCCGGATTTTTATCTGGTCTGAATTTCTTGATTGCATCATATCAATGAAAATGGCAATGTCATATCAGTTTGATTTTCCATATTTTTAACCTCCGCGATTGATTGCAGTGATAAAATAAATTTAAACTATTTTTTTTAAAAAGATTTCTGTTGCAAGCTTAAAACCAAAAGATTACACTAACAATTTAATTTGTATTTCAAAGAAAATTAGCACTACAGATTCTTTTCAATTTTCCTATAAATAAATCCACAAATCTAGACTTTTATTTATATTCGATATGAGAGTGCATTTTTACTATTTATCTTATTTATTTCTACCGATTTTTATCTCAAATTAATTAAATCTAGGTGTTGACGTAAGTCGAGTACCTACTCCCTGTGCATTTGTCCTTCCAATATACACCTTAATATGTACCTGTCCCGCTCTGGCCAACCAATGATTTAGGGATTTCTCCGACGGGGTACAGATTGCCTTCTGACACTGAACTGCCAAGATCTATGTTATTTTTCTACCGTCCAAAAGCAGCGCCGTACGTGACACTAGGACCGCGAAGAAACGGTGTTCTCTGTTGCTCCGGAAGTGCAGAATTCTCGGTTCTTCACAAAAAAACGTGCTAGTCAACTGGAGGTGAAAACCACGTTCATCCCAGAACTTTAATCCATCTAATAACGCTGGCTAGGTTACAAATTCAAGTAAGTATGAATTGATAATAATCATTATCAATCATAATTATTATTGTTCATGTGCAAAGTAAAGTACAAAGACTACATTAATCCATTAATCTCATCATAGCATATTGTACTTAAACACGCATGCTATAATGACCCGAGGGACACAATATACCATAGTGAATGTTATAACATTTATCTGTGACACGCTAATTCTCACTCGAAAATGGTCATATTGAAAATTAAGACATACAAATTTACTCTAGATGTCTTTGATGCCTAAGGGCCGATTATTTGATCAATAGTAAACTTTTATCAAAGTAAATTTTTACTAAACTAAATTTTTACCATCGGTCGTGGTAAAAAAAAATTACGGATTGCTCGAACGTCGAGTTCATTACTGTCAAAGTTAATCCCGCTTAAACATCCAATAATTTAATTAATATATTATAATATATATATAATAATAATGGCAAAACATACAAAGTTATGCTTAATCTGTGGCTTTATTCACCCCTGCGTTCAAAATCTGTAATTTTGTTGGCGAAAAGCCTTAGGTCTGTGTGTCTAATATAAATTCATCGAGCAAGATCATAATCGGATGAACTCTCATCACTAAAATAGCTGAATATTGAATGATGCATTGTCGTATACTGCAACTTTCAAAGTATAAACGCGATACATGACTTTTGATTCAGCTGTTAAGGGGCTACTTTCAATGATAATTTTACGAAAGTGTGGGTTTTTATTATTCATTTATATCAGAAGTTAATGACTATATTTGACTTTTTTTTAAATAATTACTTATATTGGACCTTTACACTAATATAAAACTAATAAAGTGAATTTTATTTGACATAATTAAAATGATACAAGCATTATAAGAAAGACCACGACCATCGATGCATTTTCCGCGTGTCACAAAATTATTTTATATATATTATATATTTTCTTATAATCTTGAAGTCAAGATTTCGGAGACGTATCTCAATTGAGAAAAATTAATAATATGTTAAAAATTATAGAGTTATAACCGTTCAATTTGCAAGACGTATTATCAATTTTCGAAGTTTTTAAAATACTTTGTTTTACTAAAAACATCCGTTTTTAAATTATATATTATATTTACGCACATGTTTTGAGGCTTCAGCTCTTATTTAAAACTAAGTTTTATATCAAAAACACAATAATCAGTTTTTAAATAATATATTTTCGGTCTTATAATATAATTAATACTCTTATAATAATACTTAATAATTATAATTAGGTTCTTCAATAAATTATTTAATTTTCGACTGATTAATTCAAATGACAACACACATTTGTATATGATTCCATATATCAATATGAAAAAAGATGGAAAATACTCCCAACACGAGTAATGTTTAACACTTGTATCGAATGCGGGAAAATCAACATTTTTTTATCGTCTTTTTCTATTTAAACTTTCCTCTCTCGCATGAATTACGTAACAGATAACGTCATTAATTATTTCTCTGGAACTCATAAGAGCTTAACTGTAAACCTCGTCTTGAAATCATATCATTTCAAACTGGAAATTGAAAGCTCGTCCTTAAGATTCTGCCACTTTTACCTAATGACTTACGACTTTTACCATTCGATTTTGGATGGTAAAATTAGTTTTTTATTGAATGTACTTTCGATGAATAATTATTTTTACCAACGTTTGACAATCCGTTTTTGCAAATTTTTTTACAAAGTTAAAAATTTACCACTGATCACACAATGTAATATTAGTGCTAAACAGTAATAAATATCTATGATCAAATAAAAAAATATATTTTACGCATATTAATTTGATTAGCCGAAAGAAGTATGAAACTAAATGTTTAGTCTCATATACCTACTTTTTTTTTACTTTTAAAAGTATAATGACTATACTATAATTTCGAAGAAATCTTTTAGAAAATAAAGCTGGGATGGATGGTTTTGTTATTTGATATAGATAATTAGACTAATCGTTTTACGAGGGGTGGATCCCGAGGGTTCTCATTAACGTTTATTCGAGGACATTACGCAAACTGGCAATACTTCACATAATATATACATGGAATTATAACATGTTTGTTTTATACTGAAATAGTTACTCTGCAGCCTTGCAGTGCTTAGCATTCGAATACTAATGGTTCGACATCTTGTTCTACATATATGGACGCTTACTAAAGCATTGATGTATTTAAGATGTGGATCTAAGGACTCAAGATTAGCTGGATTAACAAAATGAAATACGAAGGTATTTTGAATTAGATAAATAAAGATATAACAATAAGTTAAATCCAAAAATTACACTAACTCGATTAACCGAATATATCGAAAAAATATTTCGGTGGCAATTGGGTTTTGATCCTGGACCTTTTCCTATCCGGAGAAATGCGTTACCATTCCGCTATATCAACCAAGTACATTTACAAAAAAAATTTAAACTTATTTTCTGCAGCTCTTTCATATTGATACATCTATTATTCAATTTTTAAAAGCAATCAACTTTATTTATAATTTTTGTATATCTTTCTAGTTGATTCATTTCATCTTTATTAAAAATTATGCTCACAACATAAAATTCTAAAAAAAAAATAATGTATACTTACGTTAAACTATCAGAGTGAAAAAAAAATCCATTCAATTCAAATCGTCCGCTCTACATTGTGCCGGCAACGCTGCACTCAGCGGCATGGTAGGCTTTATTTTCTGCATGTGAAATTTGCATGTTATAAAATATTCGCGCATTTTTGTCCATTTTTTTTTTCCAATTCCTTAGATTCTACGATACTCTGAGTACTATACATATGCGGGTAGACCGCCAAATCTAGTGTATCAGCGCTAATCGCTTTGACACTTTTATTAACTAACTTATTGTAATAAACATCATAAGTGTTTTATATTAATACATAAATTGGAAGGGTTAAAAATTCTGATAAAAAACCCTCTAAACAATTCAAAAATACGGTATATTATTTAGATATTGACAACGACATTCCATTTATGAGGTACCTATTAAGTCACTCATATCGTTAAGAAAGAATAAAAATATTTTATGTGAGTACCTACTTAAAAACAGTAGAATCTCTTTTTGAAAATGTATATTTAGAAACAAAATAATCATATAAATTCAAATACTTTATTTATCTTAAGTATAACATATTAATATACACGATACGAGTGCTGTATAAGATAAATTAAATTAATAAATGTGTAAATGAATAACAAACTGTAAACGAATGAATCTCCCTTCGCACTGTCGCAGAGAACACAACTTGGTTACCAGAATCGATCAAACAAAATTAAACACTGTTGCATTCGTAGTTTGCCGAGTGATCGGCGGAGTCGCTCAGTGCGTTAGTGTTTTGGATTATAGTGACCTTTGAAGTAGAGTTCATGAATAATGGATTCTGTAGACAAGCTGAATGCCAGCAGCCATCTCGACAGTCTGCAGGAAACCTTGGTTCAATGTAAGAAAAATGTTTTTTTTTATTGTCATTCACATTGCACCGTTGGCGGAATAGTGTGACGCACAGTAAAATGCATATATGTATACTGTTACACTGTAGGAAAATATAAAAACCATAGAATGTCACATGTTTTCATTAATCTACGTCATTTATTCTTTCGCAATCATGAGTAATAATAATATCTCATCATTATTTTCAAATCGTGTTCAATTATACAGGAACAGAAGTCCGACCTTCGTTATCGTAGACGTGCGACATTAAAGCTAAGTTACGTATCATGTGTGAATGTGGGAGAGCAAATGGGTGATTTGATTGTGTGCTGTTTATTGTACGCCGACGATGCAGTATTAATGGCGAATGATGAACAAGAATAACTAAAATATACGCAACCCAAAATCACTATATTCGTGACATCAATTTTTTTAACAACCTTTCCATCACAATTAGAACAATTACAGGCTACTATCAATGTGTATCTGAAGTAAAAAAAATATTTACACAGACTAACTGAAACATAAATTATGTCATACATACTTCTCCATACACAAGTCCCACTCTCATAGAGTAGAAATAAATATTAAATGAAATATATATATACTGATAATTCTAAAATGTATTATATTTTCTAATATTTAAAAATAGTCTAGTAGTACGATGTATGCACCGAAAGTGACCTTATTATGAATGTCAACAAGTCGAAAGTGATGGAATTCGAGAAGGAAGAAAGAAAGAAAACGTGCAAAATACGTAGGTAATGAATGTTTGATGAGTTTGTGTATTTGGAAAGTATATTTGATAGAAACGGAAAAACTGAGAAAGATATTGAAAGAAGGATGGCTGCAGAAAACAAAGTGAACAGCGCTTTGAATGGAGTTATAACTAATGGAAACTTGTCAACCGAGGCAAAACTAACGGTACACAATAGAGTTCTGAGATGGCAGAAGAGGAACAAAAGTAGGTTGAATGCTGTGGAAATGAGATCGCTTAGGCGTATGTGTGGCAGATCCATTTTTGACAGAGTTAAGAATGAATAAATAAGGGAAGAATGTAAATCTGATCTTAGTATAGTGAGTAAGCTTAAGAAAGGATCACTAAGGTGGTTTGGTCATATGGAATGGATGAATGAGGAGAGAATGATAAGGAAGATATATGACGCAAGAGTCGATGGCACAAGATATAAAGGACGTTCGCGAAAGACTTAGCACGACCAGGTAAACCAGATACTGAAAGACGGTCCATATTAGTATTTTCTATGGTCTAATCTTATTAATTAGTATAATTTTAATTATTATTAATACGATTTTAAATGGTGATGTGTGCATCGTATTAGAATAATTTCGAAATAATGTTCTTAACTTAGCAGACGATAGCCAATTGCTTGTTGGGTCTTGCTAACTAGAGTAACTGAGTAACTTCTCGGCCAATGGTAGACGCCGCGCAGCCACAGCCAGTGTTTTCGTAAAATTAATTTTTCAATGTTGGAAACATCATTTATTATCCAAGAAATGAAAGTGATCTACCTACAGTTCAACCTAACATTAAACAAATACCCAATCAGACATACTTTTAAAATGATTTAAGTATTTAATTAAACACGCAATGTACCATTCCGGCGTCAACACGTCACGCGTTCGCCGAGTTTTATAGCCAAAAGGCGACCACCGCGAGGCGCCGTCTGACATATTTTCTTGCTATCAGTGCAGTGTAATATAATGAAGGATAAAAAATTCGTATAATAATTTCAATTTTGTGTTCTTAGATATTAATCCTGAAATAAACAAACAAATTTTGTTTTAACAAATAGCAAATGAAGAGACGAAAATGTTGTCAAAGCATTGTTGCCTCATTGAGTATTTTGATTTCATCAATCTAATGTTTATGTTGAATCATCATCCCTAGCATTTTTTATTTTTGTAAATATTAAAAATAATTACTGAAGACTATATAAATTTATTTAAATGTCGACGACCCATTTTAGAACAGGTGTAGATGTTAATTCATGAATTTTTGGCTTCTTTTAATGGATGTATAATTAAGTTATTAAGTTTCTTTTCTTTTCTTTATGTATACTAAAAAAAAATGCTAATTTTTATCAAAGCTGCAGAAAACTGTAATCAGATATTTTGAATTCTTATTATTTGATAAATACATGTGAAATCTTTTATTTAAATTGTGCACGGTTTGGGTATACTTAATTAAGAACAAACCTCACAACTTTGGATTGTAAACTTCATCACTACCAATCTACTTCCCTTACTAAGTTATCCAATTGTAAGTTTGGTAGTTAAATAAATAGGTAGTAATCTTAGTACCATCAACTAATTCAATAAATCATTAATTTCGTAACAAGATGCGATAATTAATGTAAATTAAAGTATGTTGAATATGCAGAAGGTCATGTCAGATTATGTTTAATATAATAATAAAAAAACAAGACAATCTTGTATATTATAATACTTTGATTAATTTCATATTTACACATATTTTTTAAATTAAAATTTTCATTTTTTTTATTTTATTACGATTATTTTATTTAAGTTCCCTTATATGTTTTACCAAAGAAAATCATTTTTAATCAATGATACAGGGTGGATATTGTATCCCAGGCCGATGTTGAAATATTTCGCAAAATTTTTAAAGCACATGTGTTGCAGGCTCAATCTACCCAATTCGGTCACCAAGAAGTTTTTTTATAGCATTGCCTCTTGCATCCTGAAGAAAATAGGGCCCAATAATTCCGCTGGCACACATGGCGTACCATACAGTAACTTTGCGTGAGTGTAAAGGTCGTTGGTGTATCGAATGAGAATTTTCAGTGAACCAATAACGGCTGTTTTGTTTAATAACAAATCCCGCTAAGTTGAAATGAGCGTCGTCGCTCATGATGATTTTTTTCAAAAGTAGATAATATTGATAAAACGTTTTAATGACTTTAACACGTTATTGAGATGTTAGATACGTCATACTAAATTGTAATCAACTACTCTCTAGGATTACCAAATGTGTACAGACAAATATTTTTCAAACTAAAATGGTGGCTAAATAAAATCGGCCTGGAACATAATATTCACCATGTAGTAGATGATAGAATATATAGTTTTTAACTTACGGTATAAGAACTGTTTGTCTTGTATACGTTATGGTTTATTTAATATATATATTTTAAGGAGATACGTAAGAATGTTTGTTGCATGAAGTTTATCAAAAATTGATCAAATTGATAAGTTATCACTCAACAGCCATACCTACAAAATGCTGACAACAATACACCGCGACGCGACCAATCGGAGAAACTATCAGAACCGCTCAGTGAACGTCGTTTATCTTGAATTTTGTGTAATATAATAGTTTAATTTCAATAGTGGTTCTTCTGTAAATAAACGCAACTATTGCAAGTACTATTTCATTCATAATACGCCCGCTCTAGCCACATACACACACACAACTACAAATAAACGCGAGCTCCTATAAGACTTTGTATGCTATAATTGTTGCCCTTTTTTGACCCTCCAATCTACAATTTTATGTCCAATTATCATTTTATAATAAAAAGCAAAATGTACATATATTGTAATTAGGCACAATTTTAAAAATATAATGGGCTAAATTACTTATGTTTTCTCATGAAGGGTTCTAGAAACCATTTTTAAAATTATTAATTATTTCAAACAAACGTGTCATACATATCTAAAACGTAATTTCGTACTCTGCTGTTGATTAAATTCTTTGCAATGATGGGTAAACGCCTTCTGGACATTTATTTAGAACTTTTTTTCTATAATAGATTTCATTGCAAATTTTTCACCCAAACATACGTTTGTTTTAGTATTTTTTTTTAATTTTAGCTGCAGAAAATTACGTTTGCCGATAAGTACACTCAATTATTTAAAAAATCATTACATTTGTTTCCATTTTTCCATTCACCGTTTACCATTTTTCAACGATCTAAAAATTAACTTACACTCTTATTTTCAGTACAAGAAAGTGACTCTGCTGAAGAAGATGAAGAACAACGGGATGAAGGTGAAGCTAAACCGTTTCCCGACTATGAAGTTCCTGGGGTGTTTAGACTTATGTTAGATGAACTCACTCAAACGTCTCTAGGAATTCTCGTGGGGGTGGATGTCACCGGGGAGTACCCATGGAAGAAATTAAAAAAAGAGTTATTTTATGACAATATTCAAGTACTAGGAGACGAATCTGCGTTTCTTCCCATTACTAAAGAAATTGATGCTTATGAAGATGAAGAAGTTCTAGTCGGTTATATTCTAGATGAAACCAATGACCGAGATGAATTTTATGTATGCTTTACTGAGGAAGCCAGACAGCATTGCGAAAAAATGTCAGAAAATTTCATGAAACTACAAAACAGCAGACTAGAAAAATCTGTCATCAAAGAATGTAAACCTTGGATTTCTCTGGGCAGTGAGCAAGAAGTAGAAGACAATATTCCTAAAAAAAACAGACCCCTAATAAGAGTCGAAATCAAGTCTAAGTTTCCCGTAGAAAATCAACCAAAACGATTCTTAGCAAGAAATACCGAAGATGTAAGAGATGGGTATGTAGAATTAGTACCCCAAAGAACCAAGTATTACAACGTCGTCAAGAAAAAGGTCGACGCCTACGCGCAAGCCAACCCAGACAAAAAAGAATCATTTGCACAAACAATGCCAAGATTTCCTCAAAACGTTTGGACCCAGTGTGTCTTGGATGGCGATGGTGACGATGGCGATTCTAAACAGCACACTGCGCATGAGGAGAAAAAGGAAGCCGATGAAAAGCACAAACCTAAGGAAGAAGCCATATCTAAAAGAGCAGAGAAAGAAAAAGAATTAGCGGTTGCTAGACTAGCAAAGTTTTTAAATGAAAAATCTCCCTCAGTGCAACGAATTCTACAGTTTAATAGTAAAATAGATATATACAATTTAGATTATCCTAACTTGGTAAAGAATAAAAGCTTGGCATTAACTAATGCAAAAGATTTTGAATTTGAAGAGTTTATGGTCTTTACAGATTTCAGAGCGTTAAATAAATACATATCAGCGACAGCATGGCATCAACTATACAAGAATTTAGTAGCAATTACATACGCTGACTCGATTCCTTGCGTTATAAAATATCCAAAGAATTCGGTGGACGCAGTTCTCAGGGCTGTTTACGGCCAAAATCCCGTTTTGGTATGGAGTGTGTCAGATGCGCTCAAACCGAAGCTTTACCTAGAGAGCAACAGGGAGGTTGTGTGTCTGTCGTTTTGCCCGTATCACGAAAATATTTTAGTGGGCGGATGTATCAACGGTCAAATTATTATATGGGACTTGGATGGCTGCCTCGAAGACGTCCAGGAGATGGAAATACTCACAGAATATCAAGAAAATAACCGAATAGCCATGAATTCAGAAATGGGTTGGATGAAGATAATCCACGACAAAGCCGTGATAAGGACTACCGTGGCGTCAAATCTACTTTACAGCCATTCTGCACCCGTCACAGAAATATCTTGGTTATCATCTCATTTTGAAATCTCTAATAAAGGAAAATTGAATTTCCTACCCGAAAATCAAGCTAAATCCATGCAATTTGTATCAGTTTCTGAAGATGGGACAATTTTGATATGGAATATTAAAAGTTCTTTGGCAGAAAGCGCTCCCGAAAAGCTTATGAAACAATCTAAGCGAATTCCGAAGCGTCCTGATAATTTAATATTAGAGACGTCTCCGTTTAAGGTACTCGACGGTGTGCTGAAACCGGTATACAAGATCGTTGCGCGTCAGCCCGGCACGACAAAGTTGGATTCGTTGCTTTGTATGTCATTTCAATACCCCACGGTAAATCCAATTAAAACGAAAAAAGGCACCGGCGTACCGAGACTGTACGAAACAGAAATAAAACGTGAGAAGGCAGATGAAAAAAAGCTTCCTAGCATCTGCACAACATCTATATACGGGGAATTTCTCAATATTTCTTGGAACGGTGGCCAGTCTAGCGTAGTTGGCGGCGTACTTACTGAAAATGCCACATACCAATCTAGGACCCGAATTCACGGAGGACCGATTATCTGTTGCGTACAAAATCCATTTTTCAAAAATGTGGTGGCCACCGTTGGCGGGAAGATCGTCGCAATTTGGAGTAGCGAGTTTCTTGACAGGCCTTTTATTTGGAAGAGGTTAGATTATTACTTAACAAGCGCCGCTTGGTCACATTACGTACCGAGCCAGATCTATATTGTCGGCTACACGGGCTTTATAGATATCTGGGACTTTTTAGAGAGAAGTGACTTACCTGTGCGCACCCAAAACGTATCTGGTAGCTATGTTACTGGTATTTGTATTCATCAAGCATTTCACTTGCAACCTATGGTGGGTATCGGCAATTCTTTAAGCTTTTATAGAATGTACACAATGCCACAGTATCTTACTAAAACCGGTAAAGATGATATATCTTTAACAGAGAGATTCTTCGAGAGAGAATGCGAAGTTATTCGTCTCTATCGAGACTGGAACGCTGCTTGGGAAGCTAAAAATCAAGAGGTTCTCCTCAATAAAAAGAAAGAAAATGAAGATAAATTTACGGAAAGGGAGCAAATTACCAAACTAGAGTTGAAGTTGAAAGATGAACAGAAAAAACAAGAAGCTGAGGCGGCTGAGAAACTAAAACATCAACCGGTGAGCGCAGAAATGAGATGGAAAAAATTACAGTGGGAATGTGTTGAAATATCGATTCAGATTAGGAAGAAGTTAAACAAATCTCAACTCCTGTACCAAGAAAAGCCTTTAAGAGATATTGAAGCTCAAATTCTGTCCAAAATGAAGACATTGATGGAAGGCATGAACAATCGCCAGAAAGTTTTCGAAGAGGCTGTGGCGATATTGTTTCCAGAAGTGATACCCGCGCCTGCCGAACCTGTAGCGATAAAATCTTTAGATGAAATAAAATCCACGAGGGAAAAGTATATTGAAGAGTATGAAAATATATCTGTCAAGGCCGCGGACTTCCTGTCGAAGAACACGTACAGCTATCAATATGTCTGGGGAGATGTGGCGCTCGTCGGGAAAGACAGACGCCGATACTTGGACTCGTGTGCCGCCATTTTTAAGAAAAGGAAAGCGAAGATTTCTCAAAAACTTAAAGAACACCGATCAAAATCTTAAATATGGTTGCTTCATTTAATCGATCAACAATTGGATCAAATGCATTTGAATATTCTTATTTTCGTAAACCACCAAAAGTTTATTTCAAGACATTTATTCATATGTAAGCATGTTAATTCAGATACACTTAATATTGTATTTTTATTTTATTAAGTTATAATGATTTATTTTTGTCTCATAACCAAGACGGAGATAGGGGGATGATATCAAAATAGATCTTGAAGGGGTAGTCGGGCGCCCGGCGGACTGCACCACGGAGGCGATGTCTTGTGGCGATGCCGAGGGATTCCATGGGCGCTCCGTTGTCACTGCGGTCATGACTTCCGAGTCTCATAAGACCGTTGAAGGAGTAGATTCGTTTATTTATTTTAATTTAACAGAAAGCTAACTCCGCGAGCAGCTATATTGTGGCCTCCGCGTGGCTGCTACACGGCGGTCTTCTGAAATAATTAAACAGCAAAAATAATTGTAACTAACTGACATTTAGGCTTTTAAAAGGGATATTTCAAATTGGTTGTTGCAATTAGGAAGAGCAGATACAGAGAGTAAACTTTTTTATATAATTAAATAATTCGTATAAATACTTTTGTGTGTCTTGGTCTTACATATTTCCATCTACCTTATTACATATTGTACTGCACATTGGTATTTTTTTCTCTCTTTTTTAAATATTTTCACATTTACTTGCCTTGTATGTTATGTATTCGATCTTATTGTGTTTTGCCTTCAATGAGTTTTGGTTTTGTAACATTTGTTTACCAATTTGCCCTAAAACAGGCTTGCCTAGTTGGGCAATGCATTAAAAATGTATGTAAAATATATGTTACAAACTGTATTTATTTTGCAACTGCACAAATGGTATATATGTCTAAAAAAATTAAATAAATGAAGCATTAAAATAAACTAATAAAGTATTATATTGTATTTTACAATTTTCAAATCAGCCGAGTACCTACTATGTGATAAACAACGAATCACGTTACTGAAGTATTCTTGTATAATTCAAGTGCTCTTGCACTAATTATGTGAAGTTCAAAAAAGGCACTAAATATAACCCGGGTACTTCAGTGGTTATCAAATACGAGTACTTTTATTAATGTAATTTTTTTTATATATAGATGCGTATACAACATACATGTCACACCAATATTCTAACTATTTTCAAAGTAAGCCAAACTTTTGTACTATAAAAATAGGACTAACTTACTGGTGTACTGGAATGAGAAGCTAACCCCCGTCCACTTAATCACTAGGCCAGCGTATTAACTTCTGAGAATTAATCTGATATACCTACAATAATATCTAATCTAATACAAATTAAATTAATTAACTAGAAAAATATACATAAAAAAATCAATCAAAAACATATTTAGTTGCTACCGGGATTCTAGCCTGGTCCTCTTCCTATCCAGGGAAGCGAGTTTTCCATATTCATTTTAAAAAAATAAACTTTTATTCTGAAAAATTTAAGGTGTCACGCAGAATTGTGTAATGTCGACATAGCTGTTAACTTGCATATGGATAAATGTGTGAAAGAACTGGAATGTATGAATGTAGGAGCGAAAATGGGCAATTTGATTGTATGTTGTTTATTGTATGCCGATGATGCAGTATTAATGGCGAATAATGAACAAGAATTACAGAGGCTAGTACGTAGAATGTATGATGTATGCAAGGAAAGCGACCTTATTATGAATGGCAAAAAAGTCGAAAGTGATGGTATTCGAGAAGACGGAAAGTAATACAAACGTGCAAAATACTTGTAGATAAAGAATGTTTGAAACAAGTAGATGAGTTTTTGTATTTGGGAAGTATGTTTGCTAGAAACGGAAAGACAGAAAGATATCGGAAGGAAGGTGACTGCAGAGAATAAAGTGAACGGCGCTTTGAATGGAATTATAGCTAATGGGAACTTGTTAATCGAGGCAAAACTAGCGGTTCACAATGGAGTCCTGGTACCGAGACTGATGTATGGAAGTAAGACCTGGAGCTGGAAGAAAAGGAACGAAAGTAGATTGAATTCAGTGGAAATGAGATGTTATCGTTAATATATTATATCTCTTGATTTACACTGGTTTATCATAAAAACAATGTGAAAGTTTAAAGTGTCGAGCGGAAAAATTTCAAGATAAAATTATAATTGCTCGTAAACCATCAGGGTGAGGTAAGTGGGAGGCGTATTTTTCAATGCGCGTGATTTGCTGATTTGCCAGTCGCAATGGTTGGGAGCGCACCGCGCATTCGCGATTGAGCAATATTAAATGTGCGGTGATTCATCGAGGATTCAATCAGAAGTGAAAATGATTAACCAAACTCCTCCGGGGACCATCAACGTAAGCAGTGACGCCAGAATACGTGGCTCAAGTTCGACATGAAATAATGCGCAATTCGCGTAAATCGATAAGGAAGATTGTAGCCTTTACTGGAATAAAAAAATCAACAGTGCACATTATTTTGAAAAAGAAATTATAGTTTCACCCATACAAACTGCAAATTGTGCAATTTCTTGACAAAAATGTCAATGACAAATTGTGCAATTTCTCGACAATGACAATGACGAGAACGATGCTGGAACGTTTTGGAACAGCACGAACGCTTGGAAACATATTGTTTACTGACGAAGCACATTTTTATATCGATGGCTATGTTAATAAACAGAACATGAGATAGCGGTGCCCCAACAATCCAAGGGAACGCCATCAAAAATATTTGCATTGTCCAAAAACGACAGTGTGGTGTGCAATTTCTGCCCGAGGGATAATTGACCCTTATTTTTTTAACCAGCAAGAGACAGTCACTATTGACGTGTATTCCCAAATGATCGACGAGTTTTTGGTACCACAACTGCACCTGTTTCCTGGGTTCGATAACAGAACACAATTTTAGCAAGACAGGGCCATTTCATTGAAACTGAGGGGATTTTTTTCCAAATTAATCAGCAAGTACGGAGACATACCCTGGACACCTCGGTGACTGGACCTTACACCGTGTGACTTTTTTTTGTGGGGATATCTTAAGAGTTTACAGCAACAATCCTCGAACAATTTATGCCCTATAAGAAAATATCTGCTGTGAAGTTGCTGCCGTTGAACCAACGCTTTGCTCTCGCGTGTTCGCTAATTTAAGAGTCCGATTGCGAGAGTGTCTTGAGAGAAATGGACAGCATTTAGACGATATTATTTATAAAATATTAAATAAGCATCGGTAAACTCCATTTTGTACAAATAAAATATGAGAATAACATTATAGTTTTTATTTAATATTAAACATGAACATTTTCCGCTGGACACCCTTTCTTATGTCTTCCCTAATGAAAACAGTATTGAATGAAAGCGCCCGCCACGTCACTATTGTAATTTTCTTTTATTGGCTGATTGATGATGACCGCTATCGATGCCGTTGTCCGCACATGTGCGAAAGGAAAAATCTTTGATCAGTATCGAAACTTTTTATTTCTATTGATCAACACATCACGTATTTTCCATCATCATAATAATAATATCGACACCTTCAGAAAATTGCAAATATCGTTGCAATTTGACTAGTTTCGGGTTTACTTACAGATTAAGTTGAAGATTTGTGTATGATTTTTTACAAACAGTATGTACATGTATAATACAATTAAATATATATCATATAGTACATACATGGAGCTTTTCAAATGTATATTAACCTTATAAAAGTTCCACCCATGGAGCAAACGCCATATAGATGATTAGGAGGGTGATGCATTTCTAAAAATATCTTCTCATTCAGCGATGCAGTTATTCAAGTGCAGGCTTATCAATGACAGACGTGTTTAATGGAAAGGCGTCGAACAGTTGAGTGACTGGAAATGACAAGGCACTATTCAGTTTCATCAATATCAAAGTTATTTGAGCTCTGCAAGTGGTGTCCACAGCGATCGGTTTCCAATAACAGCGAATGCGCATCAGAAGATTGCCATTTTATGGCTTTGAGCGAAATTGAAATACTTTAAAAAGGTTTCAAGAGAAGATTATTAATAATAAGAGATGAATTATGCAGAAATTTTATGGGTTTTTAAAACATGAATATTTATCCACATATGTAAAAAAAAAAAAAAAATTTTAAACACAACCCAGTAGAAGTATTGTACATAGAAGATAAATACGATATAAAAAAGAGATTTAAAATAAATTTAAAAAATATATATTAAATAAAATTTTCTCTGTATGAAACCACGAAATTTATTACACGTTAACCGGTTTCGCTTAACTCAAACTTCATCAGGACGTATGTAAAACTGATCGAAAATACAAAAAGGAGGAGATAGAATATAAAATTACACGTGAAAGAGAGAGAGACAGAATATAAAATTATATGCGAAAAAGAGAGACAGAATACATATACAGATAGACGAAACATTAAGGGAGGGGAAAATACAGTGTTGATGGATATTAAATTTATTTTAAAGGAAACATACCTAATATGAGGCTAATGGATAAAATAATTTGTTAAATACGAATTAGCGCAACACTACGAAAATATTTAAAAAATTACGTTTTTCGATTTAATACAGAACTTCTTGAATACTTTGATCAATTATACTATTGTCTCAATACAGCGTCAAAAACAATACTCCTGCATTTAGAAAATGTTTTGAAAATCGGAATATATCGTTTCCATGCCTGTGAAATATTTGTAAGATGCGTTACTATAATACATTTTATTTATGGTATTTACATGAATAAATATAGAATAACTTTAATAAGCGTTTTCCCAAGTAATATTTATTATCAAAACTATATTAAAAATAACAAAGAATGAAGAAATAAGTAAATGTAAAAATAATGTAAAGCTTATCTTAGTATAGTGAGTAAAATTAAGAAATAATCATTTAAGTGGTTTGGTCATATAGAACGAATGAATGAGGAGAGAATGGTAAGAAATATATATGACGCAAATTTTAATGGCACCAGAAATAGAGGACATTTGCGAAAGAGTTAACCAGATACTGGAAGATGGTCCTGTTAGAAGCCACAATAACCGGCGATCTTGTATGGGAAGATGTATGAATGTGGATGAGGCGAGAATTGTGTGTCAGGACAGAATAGTGTGGCACTCTATCTCCTACCTACCCCGCGGAGAAACGGCGTAATGGTAAGTAAGCAAGTAATTAACATTATAACATTTTGTAACATTTTTATATACGCGTACCCGCACTTTCAGAGTAACCTCTTGATAGAGATTCTATTGCCTTAGTCTTTTTTAAAAACATGTAATACTTATTTTTTTAGTGTTAAATGATACATACGATACGTGGTACAATAGGTACATGTAAATATCAAATTCTTATGTACACCATTTTTTATATATTTTAGATTTTTGGCACTATGTAAATATGATATATACGGAACAATTGTAGAAAAAAAAGTTTATAGGTACATTTATTTATAGGAATATTTATATTTAGTAAATCGTTTTTAAACTGTGAGTGAGTAAAGTATATTAATGAAAAAACGTACGATTGAATTGATTAAGCCAAATTGACCTTTTTGGCCCGTGTGATCTGTACGATATGAATAATAAAAGACAGCTGGAGGAGGGGACCCCTCCTTTCCCGGGACCGGTTTTGGAGCTAGGGCTTCCTTGTCGGTCCCACTCACCAAAGCTAATAAAAATAGGCGGCTTTAATTCAGTAACACATTCAAGTTTATGCAGTTTATAAAACGAAAAAAGAATAGAAATTCAATGTAGTTATTAGCAATTTTCGCAAAGTTTAGAATTTTGTCCGTCCAGCATCCCGTAAGTGCTGTCTTTATTCATAAAAAACATATGACATAAATCCATAGAATACACAGTTTTACATATAGATGGAAAATTAAGGAGCGGTAGTTCAAGGCGGATACTCAGGGATTTGTAATCAAAAACACTCCCAAAAGAGAGACAGTGGACGAGACACAAAATGGATTGAGTCACACTTACACAGGCAGTCTAACAGAGTTGCACAACACGAGGTATGGAGAGTGAGAAGTAGGTGAGTAGGTGGAGATACCACCCACGCAGGCCGACCTGACTATCTACCTAAGGAGTACCAACGTGTCACCCATACCCGCATAAATGTCTTGAATAAAACAAGATTCGTCCCATTACTAATTAGGTCTGCATTCCTGGGCGGGCGGTGTTTAAATCCAGTCAAACCATCAATCATACAGCATAATAAGTATCTCACAATTCCATAAAGTATGGTCAGGCGTCTGTTCCACTTTAGGTATCCATAACATCAAACAGTTTACTCACAAATTATCCATGCCCCATACTCATCTGACATTCAAAATTATTTAGGTCTGGAGGTTTCATCGTGCCTTTCAACTTGACGGCAACGTTACGTACGATATTGTACATAATCTCGTTAGCCCAACACTGAAGTCTAAATATTAAATAAAGCTTCATGCAACAACAAACCGTGATGTAATACCTACCACAGAATATAATCTCGTTTCATGTATGTGTTGCTAATCAATAACTTGAAAAATGAGTTGAATATGTACAAAATCACATTGAATTTAACTACGTCAACATATCTGATATTAATACGAATTAAATTAATACATTAGAAAATAATTTATCTATCGAAAATATATAAAGTTGCTATCGGGATTCGAACCTGGACGTCTCCCTATCCGGGGAAGCACATTCTCCATTTTCACTATACTAATCGAATACATTTTGATTAATTTTATTTGTATTAAAATACCACAGAACTCTGTTCTAAAAATGCATTTTCACAACAAAAATGTGTTCTCCTTAATAATATAATATTATATGTAAGTATATATCTGAGCAAAATTAAGTCTAACTCAAAAAAAAATTATGTTATATAAAGTGTGTCCAGCGGAAAATTTTTACCACCAGATAAGTTGCGTGCTCGGCCCATCATTTATTCGTTGAATAATAAAATGAATACAAAAAGCACGTCGCGCACGAACCAATGAATCATCGCACTTTAAATAATGCTCAACAGCGAACGCGCGGTGCGCTCCCGATCAGTGACTCATTGCAACTAGCAAATCCGCAAATCATGCGCGTCAAACAATACCCCTCCCATTCACCTCACCCTGTTGGTTTACGACCCATTACAGTTTAATCTTGAAATTTTTCTGCTGGACACCCTATATATGTTTTATGACATCTCTGTTATTAAGAGTCTATTTTTTGCATTAGTATGCCAAGTAAAATATGCTCCGGCCCAGCATTGGACTAAAGCAAGTAATTATAAATAAAAACATCCCGAGGGGACTCCCCTTGCACAATCCCTTTTCTACCAGTCCCAGTAGTTCTTCGAGTTCGTCCAGATGGCGCAAACGGGCTACTATTCAAATTTATAACAATCCTAACAACGGATGTTTCTTTGATAAAGTTCCGGTGGCTTATTATTCGCATTAATTCCCTGCTGAATTATTTCAAAAGCTTTCCATGTGAATATTACATAACATCTAGATTCCTGAAAAATGAAATTATCTCTGCAAACATTTTTTAATTATAATTTATTACTAAGGTTTTATTGCGAAGGACTAGAAGTGCTTCAATCCAATTCGTGACTGAAAACTGATTTGATTGATTAAAGATCAAACCTTAAAAGCTTCTTTCAGATAGGTGAAGAATCATTCAGCGATGACGTGGTTCCATTAATGACGTGACAGAATTTACAACCTTTGATTTTCTGCTTTGACTTTGCATTTAGGCTTTTCTTTTGTGAAAATTTTCAAATTTGACACTCCATTAGAAAAGTGAAGTTTCTATTCTATAGCTAAAGCCTTTTATAACAATTTATATATAGATAAAGGCTTTTATAACAATTCATATATCCTTATTTTATAATTAATGAAAATTGAAATCTTTCGTCGTTAATTTTAAATAAGATAAGATGATATAAAAGTTGTAAAGGAACTGAGGATTGTGAGAAAAGGAGTAAAATACAATAATAATTATATTGTATAATCAATGACATATATACTAGAAATAAACTTCCATGTTAGATTTAGGGACTCACTTAACAACCATATAGGACCGAAACCCACCCAACCAATCAGTAGACACCATATATCGTGACGGACACTGCCCTAGGATCTAGTGATCACTTCTCAGCGTCCGTATACCGCATAATTCATATGTATAATTCATCCAATAATAAATGCCAACCATTGTAAGGGCTTTTTCATTTTAATGCCATGCTCTAGACAAAACATAAATACTCACACATGCAGACCATATGCACTAACATGCGTGAGACTAGAAAATGATAGGAGCTTCAGTCTCACATCCACAAAACCTTCTGATACAAACACAGGCAATACTATTCTATAACAACAACACCTACAAATTGAACATTATTTTTTGTATAAGATGCAGCGGGTATCACTTCTGATAGTCATTTAACCATATCCTGGCTAATTTTCTAGACTTTCGTAGTGTTAAAGTAATTTTTCCAGTGTTGTTTAGATATGTATTGTATTTTTATTTTTTATCTTTGTTTTATTAACCACTAAAATGAGTTTAAATACATCTACCGGTTTCGAAAAATACCATTTTCTTCTTCAGGATGTCATAACTAACTAAAACATATATTGTTTCTTTGACAGAATCTATTTTAAAAAAATCTATTTTTAAAAAATTTTTTTTTTTTTTTTAGTACCTAACTCAAATCATTACTTAATACAAATTTACTCGAATAATTTTTAGGAAAAAATTTTAGAATGGGACTCGTAGTGATTTATTTACTGATAATACAGTATTATCAGATCTTATTTTAATGAATCCTAAACCTCCAAAACTGTATTCCGTATTAAAGCTTCATAAGATTGATATTCCAATAAGACCAGTGGTTTCATACTGTAGTGCTCCAACTTTTAAATTATGTTCTTTTCTTACAAAAACTATAAATAGACTTAATATTTTTAAACCAAAATACACTGTAAAAAATTCGTTGCAATTAGTGGATATGTTAAAGGACATGGATCTTCCCAAAAATGTTAAACTTGTTTCTTTTGATATTGTTAATTTGTTTACTAATGTACCTATTAATGAAAGTAAAATTTTAATTTCTGATTTATTAAATTCGTCTAATTTACCTAATAATTTGGTAAAAGATCTATGTCGTTTGTTAAATCTTTGTATGAACCAAAATTATTTTCAATTTAATAATATAATGTATAATCAAACAGAGGGTCTTCCTATGGGAGCACCCACAAGTCCACTAATAGCAGATATTTTTGTAGATAATTTGGAGCGGAATATTTTTGATTGTGATTCTCCTTTGTTAAAAAATGTTTTATTGTGGAAAAGGTTTGTCGATGATACGAGTATATTATGTATTTGGTCAGGTTCACAACGTCAACTAACTACATTTTTAAATTTCATTAATACATTTAATAATAAAATACAGTTTACTTTAGAAATGGAAAATAATTCGACCCTAAATTTTTTGGACCTAACATTGATTAAAAATAATAATAAAATTGAATTCAAAATTTTTAGAAAACCAACTTTTACAGATAATATCATACACAATGAATCTAATCATCCATTATCACACAAACATTCAGGGTTCCACTCCATGATACATCGTTTAGTCAATATTCCTATGTCAACGTCCAATTTCAATATTGAATTGAATACAATTAAAAAAATAGCAGTTAATAACGGGTATAATACAGGTTTGATAGACACTAGGTTATATTAGGTACTAAAAAAAAAAAAAAATTTAAAAATAGATTTTTTTAAAATAGATTCTGTCAAAGAAACAATATATGTTTTAGTTAATTATGACATCCTGAAGAAGAAAATGGTATTTTTCGAAACCGGTAGATGTATTTAAACTCATTTTAGTGGTTAATAAAACAAAGATAAAAAATAAAAATATGAATCTTAACCACAAAGATAACATTGCTGATTTTAAAAGTATATGTTTTGTATTAATTAATTAACTTTTATCTAAATTAATAAAATGTTTACATATAATATACTTATACTTGTATAGTTCTTTGAAGATTTATGATCTCCATAATCAACAACATCGCCGACGGCCCCTGAACGCACCTTGCACATATCTGGGTGTAAAACTAGTCCCTCATTAGCCGTAAAAATACGTCGGTACCGACCCCAACAGAAATACAATCCGGGAAGCCGGCCCTTGAGCGCTCCACTTCTTTCGCAGCCGCCTTCCCGGCAAGATCTTTAGCAAATACTCCTCGGTATAGACTTCTTACTGCATATTTTACTATCTGAAACTGAGCTCAATCATCAATAAACTTATGTCAAATGTTTTTTTTTTTTAAATATATTTATTTATTAATCTGATATATGTATTATGATACAACATAATAAAAATAAATTCATGTTACATTTCTCTTGAAAGTATATTCTTGTGCAGAGAAGTGGACTGTATATTAATAAAAAATATTCTTTACAATAACTAACATAATAAATTAATAGCGATAGCGATATAAAAATTATAAGTTTCGGGGTATATCTTCATCTTTAAAGTGTTTTAATAACATTGATTTATTATCATTAATCTTTAATATAATTTTTTTAGGTGCAAATAGTGGTGTTGTGCAAATAATGTATTGATGTGTCTTTCTTGGCCACACATCTACAAACACGATTATATTCAAATGAACATGTGAGTGAATGTGAAATATATATATATATATATATATATATATATATATATTTTAATTTGACCGTTAATCGACATTTGTTATAATATACTTAATTGTTTGTCAGGGTTAGGAAATTAAAATGCGCATCCATACACATATACGTCACATCATGCTGTAACACTTGGAGAAAGGGTGGAAAGCTGCTGAGTCATTTCACGATCTTTTCGGCGAAGGACATGCCGAGAGTGGTTTGTTCGCTTCAAAGCTGGTGATGCCAACAGACAAGTCAGGAAAGGGTCGATCTTCGTATTTTGATGACCAGGCCCTTTTGGCTTAAATTTGTATTTTCATGCTGAAAAATCATCACATCATTTGCACAACACAATGATGTGTACGTATCTAGGGCAAATTTTTTTTTTTAAATATCAGGAAGATTAATGATAATAAATAAATAATCAATGCTATCAAAAAATACTTTGAAGATAAACTACTCTGAAAATTATAATACTTTTATATCGTTATTTCTATTAAATTATTATATTTTATTTTATTATAAGTTAGTTATTGTAAATAATAGTTATTAAAATGTAATTATTTTTTCTGCACAAATATATGCTTTTTAGATAAGTTTAGAACTGTCCCACACTTCCATCACGTTCTAATAATATATTTTATCCAATTGTAGGCAGAAAAAAATTGTTTTAGCACCCGCTCTATTAAATAAAATATTGTATTGTAAATCCTTCTAACAATTTGGCCATTTTCAACGATAATATGCTTTCCTTTAAAATTAAACTACGCTAAATTTTTAAAAACTATTGACATAAATTGTATATACATGCGTGTATGTATGTATGCATATGTGTATATATATATATATATGAGTATAGAAATATGTGTAAGTATATACATTTTTATGCAACAAGAAAATTATATATTTTTATTGCATCCCTTTCCCATCCCTTCTCCATCCTTCCATCTTTAAATAGTGTAAAAATACTTTTTTCTTTATCTTTTTATTAGTACTTATGTACTATTATTCATTTAACTAATTAGCAAACTAAACTTCACTGGTCTTATTTTTATATTATGTCAAAAATTATTTTATATTTATTTGTACTATTTATTTCTCATAAATAAATAAAATTTTAAAGTCGTAGATTGTATGTTATGGATTTAATCATGAAAAATAAACATTAATTTTTAATGCAATTGAAAGTAGGGTTGTAGTATCATTTTGGAAAAATTAAAACGATAAATGCTGTTTACGTAAATGCTACTAAAATGTAGAGGAAATTTATTTATCTATATTTTATTTTATTACGTCATAATCAAATCAATAGCAAAAATATATTGAATGCATTACATGTATACAAATCACGTATGTGGAAAATCTATGTTCGAGTAAGGAATTAAATGTAGAAATGCTTGTAACATAGTCGATAGAATAAAAAAAGATCGCTAGAGGTTTGGTCATATGGAACGTACGATCGAGGAGAGGAAGATAAATAAAGTATATAAGGCGAGAGAAACAGAGGGCGCCCGCGGAAGATCTGGTACGATCAGATAAAGTTAGTTTTTTTTAAATCGAGATACATACATGGAATACGTGTCATATTATTATTTTAAAATTAAGCTAACCACTTTTGCTATAAAAATAGAACCAATTTGCTTATCTCCTGGAATGAGGTGCGAACCTCCGACCGCTGGATCACTGGCGAATGTATTAACTACTAGTTTACATATTACGTGTCCACAAAATATAAACTTATTTACACCAACTCTTATTGATTTCTTATTTTCATAGTGTTTTTGGATGCAAATGTTGTAATGCCAACGCCTCCTTTTTCAAACATTAGAATTAATTTATCTATTAAAGGGGTGCGTTTTAAATGTGTATAACACTACATTACACTGTTAAAATGCAATAAATCTTTATTTTTTTAAATTGGGATATAATCCTCTATCTCCAATAGTTCTTCAGAAACCTTTGCCAAGACAATTTAAATATTCAGTAGTTGAATTACTTTTAGAATTAAATAACATATTCTATAAATCAGGTCTGTTCTTTGATATTTATTGCCAGAATTCCAGAATGTTTTATTTACTTACGCTGTTTGCTCCAGAAATCTGGATGATTTATATTATTGTTGACCCTCCGGGATGTAAATATTTATTCTACAAATGTTTCTCGAGGCTCTTTGACATCTGGAGAGGGCCCCGTTTCGGAGCATTAGGACGTCATTCCAAGTATTCAGGATTATAATTGTTTACAGAACATTTTAAAAGACGTACTAAAAATGATTGAAACGTAGATGAAAGCATCGCGATATTTTCGGGTTAATACTCAAAGCTGCCAAAGGGCAATTTGTTAGTTGGTTGGTTAACCTTTAAAGTAAGTCACACTGTTCTGTCCTGACTTACAATTTTCTCCTCATCCACTCTCATGTTTCTTCTCACGCAGCTCGTCAATTGTTTAGGCTTCTAACAGAGTCATCATCCAACATCTGGTTGGTTCAAAATCTTACTGAGACATCTGCGAACGTCTTCTATTTATAATATCATCAACGCCTCTTTCATACGTTGTTCTTACCGTTCATTCGTTCGTCACATTCCAAATGAGGAATCATATTTAATTCAATGTATGATAATAACACATAAATTACTTCCATACAAGTAAATTGCACTTAAAATTAGATTTTCTTGTTAGTTTACAATTTATATTAAATATGTAAATATTTCGTAGAATAAAAATAGAAAACTTAATTCAATTTTAATATTGAAAAATATTTTAGACTTTTAAATAAGTAAAGAAATACCGAGAAAATTTATTCTGTAAATATGTTTTACTTGGCATAAATTGATCAAAATGAAATAATGTAGTTTTTACTACATTTAAGAGCAATAAAGTTGCGTGACAGGGCTGTATTGAAAATTCTTCACAAGGACAATTTATTCTGTCCGCTTAATTCACGAGGGTTTTATTAAATCTAGTGAAATATATTAATAATTAATGTATTCGAAAAATTCATAAATCAAATCAGTCATTGAAGACTGAAAAGATGACGTTCAGCAGTCTGCAGGTTTAAATACTAAATTATTCAAATTCACTAAAATTCAAACTCGAGAATATTTGAAATTTCAATAGTCTAATCAAATTCTGGTTGAAATATTTATTCCCATTTTTTAAATTATTCAAAATTAATTTACAAGAGAGAATATTAAAAAATATATATTATATTGCCTCATCTTCAATCATAAAAAGTTATGATATCCATCCATATGCAATAAAAAATATAGCAGACTTAATTCGTTATACTGTGAAAATAATCCAAATATAATTTATTGGTAATACGTTGAAATGCTTCATTGCATAGTTTAAAATAATATTTTTAATATTGGGTACACTACAATAGTACTCTTTTTTAAATTTATAAATATATACTACTCTTCGTTATGTTCTTTAGGTGGGTGTTTTCTACTACCCACCCCACCCTCATGGCTCGTTGTTGGAAAGATGAAAGATTGGAGAGGGGGATGTAGGAAACGGGAACCGGATGTACAGATGAGACATTTTTCAATCTGTACTTCTTTTAATATTCAGAAACTATCATGCCTACAAATTTAGTTACAATACGCTACCAAATTTTGACCCTTATATTATAAAATATTAAATACAGTGAATTTTCTTATTTATTTTTATCCTTACACTTTCTATAACCAGTATCTCTAAATAATAATATGATTTTGCTCAATAAGCATGATAATCGAAAATGTCTCAGTGTTCTAAATATAACTTCTGCTAGTTAAATATAGCGTCTGTCTACCTCACACAAGCAAACTAACGTATTTTCGTTGGACTCCAAAAGTGGTAGATTAAACACGTGAAATGTAGTTTTACAATTTTTTTTTTTTTAAATACACATAAATAAAAAAAACTGTGACTCTATACATTAAAAATATTAACTAGATGATATCAAATTAACTCGTATTTATGCATTAACTCCGTTATTTTATTTGTATCAAAATTTAACTGATTAGTCATATAAAAGAGGTAATAGACAAAAAATTTATTAATGTTCTTGGTTTTAATATATGTGAAATAACGTAAAATCTGTCTTCTGTTGATATTTTGTCTTGAAACACCATAATCAAATGCCACAATTACATACTGTCTTGACATACTCTCGTTCCTTTTCAAACATTTTCTAATACGCGCTCATTAATATCTGGTTCACATCTGATTACGCTAGGTCTTTCGTTAACTTCTGTTCCTGTTGCCTTCAACGAGCAATGTCCTAAAATACATAATTGTGCAAAAAAAGTCTGACGTAAAACGGGATTTACAAAGTCCTTTTAACCCTCACTGCAAAAAATGTAGATTATCTTCCTTAATTGGATACCAAAAACATACCCCTAACGAGGCTCTCTATCCATAGTCCATTAGCGCGTCACTGTACAGAAATACCACCGGTTAGATGCATATGGTTGTATTTTAAGGCACTAGTTTCTTTACAGGTTGTGCTTTGAGATGCTGTATATTTTTAAGGAATCTTACATATCTCGCATATGGTCCGAGCATTTAGAAAAAAGGTGACAGATTTAGAAAGTTATTATATATTTTTTCCGAATAAATTTATATTAAAAAAGTTAATACAATTTTCGCATTTAAGAGTATACTTTTTGATCGAGAGTTTAATTTAAAATCATTTAACGAACGACTTCTACATTTTGATAAATGGGTGTTGTGTTCATTAAAAGACAACGTTAACTTTGTACCATCTAAGAAAGTAAATTCATCAATAAATTAAGTAATCTAAAAAAAGCACTGAGATTGTTATGAGAATTTCCTGTACGGATTTGTTAATTTTAAAAAAATGATTACTATATCTCATGAGCCATGGAATATTATTTTATGCTAGGTTTTAGCGTGGAAAAACTAAGTTGCAGTGAAGTTTCAGGAACTGACGCTGATCTCGGTCTTTCTCCGACACAGCTCAGATAGTTGTAGAACAGATCTCTTTGGTCTAGGATTTACTCGTGAATTCTCTATCAGTCAGAAGGGTCAAGATAACTCAGTCTCAAAATGAAATGAAAGAAGTTGTTTAGTATAACATATATTAAACTCAAGGGACATGTAAATACAACACAATGAATGAAACACGACACACAAAAGACATACAGTGTTATACATATACATATATCAATATGTGGGTGGGTATACCTTTTATGAAACAACAACGATATATCGGGTATGATCCTGGTGGTATGGCTCTTATCGGCTGTCTGATTATATTAAACAGTAGGGCAGTTATTTTTTCTACTTCCCTACATCAAAATTTTCTATAAACTTTAGTGGCTTCTCACTGTTTGGTAAAGGAAAATCATCCAAAATTTATAAAAGTACAGTACAAGATCCCATGGATAAAATGTTACTTTACAATGTATTCTCGCTATTTGTTAACGGGAGCGAGGTATTATATGTTATAAACAACACCGTGTATTATTTCTTATAAACAATATTCATAAATTATGCCTCCTAGACGAGATGTGGGTAAACTTAGATTGATTAAATATGGACTACTGATAGTTTTTTTTTCTTTAAATTCTAAGATGCTTTAAAGTACAGAATTAGAGTTTTTTTTTTTTGCAAGAATCGAAATGATAGTCTTTATAACCTACCTAAACCTCGTATAGTTGTATACATTATCCCTATACAAAACTGGATATTAGGTTAGAGTAAGTAATTTTACGATGCAGGAGGTAAGTTCTGTGTTCATTAAATCCATAGGGGAGTGATAAATTTAAATAAACAATGAAAGTAAGTAATTCAAACAACAAAATATGCAGTATACACAAGTTCCTAAGAATAATATGAAACTTGGTCTGTAGAAAATTACTCATGGACTTGACTACGTGGCGATGAGCTTAAACACAGTGGAAAGATGTTAAACGGATTTAAAATGTTGCACTATACATTGTATTGAGTTTTAAAATAAAACAAATATTTTTTACTAATTATGTTTCTTTGTATAATGAATGGATGTTTCCTTTTTTTAAATAAATTTAAAAGATGAGTATAAAATTGAGATGAAATTATATATACGACAAGATATATAAATATATATATATATATATTATTAATTGATCATCAGCCTGAATATAGTCCTCCCCCAAGGTTCTATGTCTCCAGCCCTTGTTATCCATTTGTTGTCTGTTGTTCTTCTATTATCGTCACTATATCGAGCTTAAATTGAATGGTATTGATCAATGTATAGTTAATACTGCGATGTGAAAACATATTTTCTGTTTATTTCTAATTTGGTTTTGAACCACATTAATTGAGTATATAAGTTTTCATATCAAAATCTATACAATATTCTTTATCTAATACATTATTTAAAGGCTAATTTGTGTTACATATTTTGATATCGGATGTTCACAGTTAAAAAAAATATTTTTAAAAAGCAGCAAGTTATTCAATATTAGACAAATTTTGGTGTAATTTTTTTTTTTGTAGTAGAATCCAGATAACAACACCATGAAAATCAAGAAAAATACTAAGCCATAAAACTAAACATTTTCTCTTAAAACTTCGTCTATGGGTGTAAATCACGTATTAAGTACCGTGAATGAATGAATGAAAATAAAATTTCTTTCTTCAACTTAACTTTATAAAAAGAGGTATTTTGGATGATCTTTGTATTAATTGAAATCTTTCCTTAACAAATAATGATTGTTTTTTTTATCAAGATGTAACCTTTAAGGTTTCGCGATAGTTTTCCCTTTCCACGTTGTCAAAATAGTTGATAGGGGAGTTCACTTACTCTGGAGGAAGTATGTACCTAAAATAGACTTTCTTGTTAACTAGCCTAGACCCTAAAGTTGCGGCTGTCGGGGGAATGTCTTAAGAATCCACCAGGCATTTCAAGTTGTCTTACTTGAACTTCAATAATTGTTATATTCACTGATCATATCTTTCATAGTAAAACCCTTTTCTTTTAGTATACGTTGTCCCACTATGGTCTCCCACACATTTGGGATATGAATGTTTTACAAAAAAAACTATAGACAAATTATTTTGTGATAATTAATTAAATTATTTTTAAAGAGAACACATTCTTATTGTGAAGTTACAACTTTTCAGAGCATATATCTGTGATATTTGAAAAACAAATTCAAGTTCTAAAAATTGTCGTCAACTTACTATGTTAGAGTAGTGTAATCGGTTAATGCATTTCCCTGATTTGGAAAAGATCCAGATTCGAATTCCGGTAGCAACAAAAATATTTTTTCGATAAATTTATTTTATCTGTATACCTTTCTAATTGATGTATTTAATTTGTATTAATCAAATTATTATTTGTTCTTTGATAAAATTTAATAATATTATTCTGATGAGTTGATATATTCTTAAAGAATACAAAAGTAATACATTTACGTATATACGTTATATCAAGCCCTATACTACAGGCTTAAAGTGAATAGAACATAACGTGTACCATTTTAATACACAATGTTTCTCTCAGAAGGCATAATTCATATTAATTCTTTAAATATTGAGATTAAAATATTAAAAGATTCAGTATCTATGTGAACAAACATTTTTTTTTATTAAAAATGTTAAAACAATAAACTTTTTCAAATGGTTCAAATAAATTTCTAATCTTTCCACACTATTGTATCTGTTCTACCCGTAATAAGTATTTTAATAGAAAAACTCATTTTTCGCGTCTTCCACATTCATACATCTTTTTGCACAGATAATTGTGTTGCCTCTTACTATTAAATTATTAATTGTTTCATTTAGATATGTTCTGTATATTTTTGTACAACATTAAACAACAAATAAAAATATTTATCTATGTTATACAATGTAAAAATTAGCAAAGTATATAATATATATAATATCCGTCTGCCTATTCTTTCACAAGTCATATCCTGTATCTAGGTTCTAGGATATATATATATATTTTATAAATCTGTATACGTATTTTTACGGTGTTCTATCTGCTACTAATTGAATTAATTAATAATCACTATTTTCTGATAATTAAATGAAAATATGCGTTATTTGCATTGCCATGCTTTAGCATAACTTGAAAAAAAAGTAAAAAAGAAGAATGAGATGCTACAGAATTTTGTCCATCACTAGAATTCTTAAAAACACAAAAATTGTTTTTCACAAATTATGGGCCATCATGATTTTTAAATTAAATATATAATTAATTATTGTTGTCACAATTCTTCGTAATGCATTGTACGAAAACTTCTCTGTAGTATTTTAATTATATTTAGGGTATATTATTAACAGTAAAAAGACCTTGATTAGGATCACGAAGACCTACCTTGGAAGTTGATGGTTGATTGCTAGCTCTGCGGATGGAACACTCTTTCGTCTCAAAGTTTGCTCGATGTTCAACTCAATATATGCTTATATGGTCAGGGTATTGAAATAAAAGGTTTATGTAAATTTAGTACGGATTGACATATATTCAGTTAAAAAGATATGAACAGGACAAAGACAACATAAAAGTGAAATATAGTGGTGGCGAAAAATAGAATAAAATAAAAGGTTTACATGGGAAAATCACATATCGTAATATAAACATACCATAGAAAGACTTGGTGTTTCTGCGTGTATGGTATTGAGGCCGTCACATCACACTTGACAAATTATAGTGTATTTTAGACAGAGTAAAAATTTTCTTTCAAACTTTCCATAATTGATGACTGATTTATACAAGATTAATTCCTTACATGGACACTGTGGGGTCACCGAATGGATATTAAGATCATACTCGACCGAGTTTAATTTTTTTTTTAATAAATAGTAGCCTGTATTATCAATAAATAATGAAACGAGATGTTTATATAGCTAGAGCTGGTCCGGTATGATTTTATTATGTGGGCAAGTTTGATCAGAACTTGCTCGTTGTTAAGTGCTCCGGTTTAGGAATAATTCGAATAATAAAATCTTATGGAGAAGTAAAGTTACAAATAGTTATATACAATCAAGATTTACGATGAAATTTATTACAATACTCTAATTAGATTCGTATATCGTATATAATTAGCTAGTGACGCGTACAGGCTGGTTTTGTTGGAAGAGCACTTGTGCCCTTGAATAGTCTATTTTTAGAAAGTACTTCCAATGTACGGGCGATTTTAAACGGTTATCTGACGAAATTTCGCATAATATTATTATTTACGCGAAGTCAAATTTGAAGATTTTTAAAAAAATGGCTATAAAATTATTTATTTTTTTACAAATTCCTGATTATTTATATCGTAATGGTGGCGTGTTATACAAGGTATAGATGTTTCTTTTACGAAGTAATTAGGATCAAATAATTTAAAACACGAGTCTGTGGCGAAATAATATACATGACAGCATCTCTTGATCCGTTTTATTAGAGAAGTTTCCCAATAACTGGAGTATACTGTCAAAAATCTCCATTACTCACCAAAAACCCAATTTCAGACTCGTCGTGTAAATTAATTATATTTAACCCAGATTCATTAACGACTTGATTACTCTGCTCCGCTTAGAGCAAAATTCGCCGATCTTACTCATCAACGCTGGAGACCCTGTATTCAAAAACAAACATAAGAGATCATATAAATGGGATGCTGTGTCTGCTGTCTCTGAACGAAGCAATGTGTATTAATAGAATTTGATGAGCTATTTTCCTAGTTTATATAGAATCAGCAGTGTAATAGACTTCATATTTGATTGACGGATTTAAATAACCATATTAATTTCGTCAACTTTTATAAATATATGTTTTGATGATAAGAATAAGGAAAGTCGTAACAATTTTAAACATTTTACCATCTTTATTGTGCCCTCGAATAGCCCTATTCATTTATTAATTATTACAATTTTTAAATAATATTAAAAACTATACCCAAATAGCATTTTACCAGACGCTTGTTTGCAGGTATAAATGTTCAATTAACATTTATTTAATAAAATTATTGAAACAATTTTACAAACAGATATTTATACAATATTTAAAAAAAAACTTAATATTTTAATACAGACCATCAACAGATCGTTGAGAATCCTTATAGATAATCCTAGGTATGACAATAATGTAAAATGTAGAAGCATTATATAAATGTTATAAAATACACCATTTTATTTATGTTTAATAAAATTAAGAATACTGCAAAAAAAATAATAATAATGGTTACATAAAATAAAAATACAAAAACAATATATTTAAAACTACCGCATAGAAGTGTAAATGCGCGTGGGTTCCAAGGTCAACGAAAACAATTAACGTGATTTGCCTATGCCGATAGTCCTTGGCGTAAATGTAAGCCACTTCCTTATCTTTGCCTTAAAGTTTGGAGCATACAAGTGCGTAAGAATACCGGTAGTGAAGTGTGGAGGGGGAGTGGTCAGATTAACTAATGGAGAAGTCGGAGAAGTGGAGAAGTAAGATAAGAGTGAGTGTAATAGAAAATAAAAAGCCTATATCGTACACAGGAATATTGATTATGGTAATGATTATTTAATTAAGGAATTTTGACAGTGTTAACTTAATACAACTAACAAAATAAATATTTAACATGTGAATATCCACAGAAATGTTTAGGTACATAAGTATACTTTAGGTGCAGAAGGTAAAAAAAAAGAAAAAAGGTGGGAGAAAGGGTGGAGAGGTTGCAAGATTGGACAAAATTGAGATTGTTGTGGTTCATAAAAAGAACTCTTGAATGTTGAAAAAGTTAATTTCTGTAAATTTCTCAGTATGATATTTGCATAACCGGTAAATGAATGAATTTTGTATGTAAAATGTTGTACTTCTAGGAATGTGGAAGAGTGCGGACTGCCGGGTTGATCTAGATGGTATATGGAGAAATATTAATTCTAATTGGCTGGGACAGTCGATATGGCATTGCAGTAGTTTATTTATTAAATGACATATATATTTTTGTTTTAACAGAGGTGAGTATATTATACATAATAAACATAAGACATGATTATACTCATAGTTTATTGTGTGGGATGGAGTAGATTGTCCTAGCTACTTTGCTAGACTGAAGTCTGTGTTAAAGTAGACAGGTTTTTTTTCGTGCTGTTGTGGTGTTATTTAAATCAGCAACAGGAATAAAAAGAGAAATAAAAAATATGTATAAAAAAATAAAAATATGTAGTGGGAGTGTTGTAGGACTAGTGAATTATTAGTGTAGGTATTGTATAAATTATATTGGAATGTTGGATAGCCATGCTTTTGATTCATCTCTACCTGATTGGATCATATATTGGGTCATGCTTCTGATTCATCTCTACCTGATTGGATCATAATTTGAAGATAAGTATTTGGAAAACACGTGTTCTTCGATATTCTAGACTTTCATATTGTGAAAGTTTGCTGCATCTAAATAGGAGTTGAATGATAGATTAGATCTAACATTAAGATATCGAAGAAACCTATTTTGTATTCGTTCTAATCTCGCAATATATGTAATCTGTCATGGGTTCCATATTTGAGATGCGTACTCTAAGTGACTACGAACGAATGCGTAATACAGTATTTTGAAGCTATATGGATTTTGGAAGTGTTTGCAGGTTTGACGTATGAATTCTAGCATTTTATAGGCCTTGGAGATAATTTGGTCAATGTGATTCTTAAAAAGAAGTTTGTTATCAAGGATTATTAGGATTAGGAGGTCTAGTTGATTGTGACAAAGACTTAGTATTATTTTTCACATTTTAAATGTAACAATATTTTATTGTATCTCTGCAAGTTCAAAATCTGCGCATGACTTATCTCGCACTTGACTTTTAATGATTTCACTCGAATTTTAGTTTTAGTTTTTAAAAAATATAAAATTTACAGCGGTAATTGTTTGCGAGTCTGCAGACAACGTGTTGAACATATTTATGAATATGTGTGAGCTATTTTCCCTTTCTTGATATCAGCACTTCAGACATTATTGATATTGTATTTCTTTTGTTTCCTAAGTATTTCTTCGAGTTGTGAAGCGAGTTTTCCCGAAACATATAAGTTAGAACCAAATTTAAATAAGGGTTATTTCTCATGTTTTATTCAGCAGGCACTCCATCATAGAATAAGCTCAGTATTTGTGGAGATTTGTGTGAAACACTTTCAACGATGAAAGATTCGTCTTATTAACATTTTATATCGGTAATGGAAAAACTATACTTCAATATTAAACACGATAAATACCTAAATGGATTGAAAATCTCTGTGTCAAAACACACATACGTATATTTATATTTTAGTATTATTTTTAATAAAGTCGAGTCCCTATTATCTGCGTATACTTATACAGAGGTTTCATATTTATTTATTTTTTGGTAAAGAAAATTTTTGTAGTTTTGTTTCCATATATTGACGTCTCATCTTATTAATTCTGCAGTTTTGTTGACGGATAATTTATAATTATATTATAATATGTATGGTATTTTATGCTTATATAAATAGCATTCGATTTTTTTTAATAAACACATTTTTAAATATTTTAAAGATTAAAGATAAATATTATTTTTTTTAAATAAAATAAAAATTCACCACAACTATCAGACTCGGAGCAAAACTAAATTAGGAATATGATAGAGACATGCATTGCTCCTAGACTATATAACCATCTGCTAAAATCAATAAAATTAGCAACAAATAAAAATGTGTACAAAAACGAAGTTTTAAAAGGTCTTTAAAATTATTAAATAATTATGTATTTGACATCTTTCCCTAGTTCTAATCTGATCCCATTTTCCCAACATTTTCTATATTTTGTTAATTTTTACATTGTATTATTATAGATGTATGTATATATTTTTTTTATTAGTTTAAATTCTTACATCTAGTAGATCCTGAACATGTTTTATATAAATGTTGATAGCCACCCCCATAATTCTAGATCTTTCTTATTTGGGGGTGCATAACTCTACTGTTGTTTTTATATAGTCGAATGTATAAATAAAAATAAATAAATGCCCAAAACCCAAAGGATCAAGTCCGAGGCGTAGGTGGATGAATGCCCGGTAGGCTGGACCACAACGATGTTAAGGGATGACAGATGCTCTATAGCGACATGAATTTTCGAATCACATGTGACCGTAAAAGATGATGAAGAAACATGTCCATCAAATGAGAGCAGCAACAAAAATGTTTAAATAGCTCGTTATCAATATGATGCAGTTGTTGATCACCTCTGCACTTAAACAATTATAGGCCAACATGGGTCAGTGTTCAGGTATCCGATAAATTTCTCGAAATCAATTGCTGGAAAGGCAAATTTCTCGAATATTCCGTTGCTCAAAAGATATGCATTTGCCCGATTATCAATTGAACGAATTTCGTTATTTGGACGGTGTTGAGACGCCGTCTTCAATAATAATTTAAATTTTCGCGTTTTTTACGATAATGTGGGTTTTCATTATTCAATTATATCGGAAGTTATACACCAGATTTGACGTTTTTTTAAAATTATTAATTCGAAAAGACCTTTATACTAATTTAAATTAATAAACTGAATGTTGTTTGCCATAATTAAGACAATACAAGCATTATAAGAAAGACCGCGACCATTAGATGCATTCTCCGAGTGCTACAAAATTATTTTAATTTTGGTCAATTATTGCATAAACGAAATATATTTTCTTATAATCTTGAATCCAAGATTACGAAAACAAATCTCGATTCAGATAAATTAACAAAATGTTAAAAATTAATAATGTTATAAACCATTCAATTTGCAGGACATTTTACCAATTTTCGACGTTTTTAAAATACTTTGTTTTAGTAAAACAATACATTTTTAAATAATATATTATATTTACTCGCATGCTTTGAGGTTTCAACTATTTTTTTAAATTAAGTTTTATATCAAAAACACCATAATCAGTTTTTAAATAATATATTTTCAGTCTTATAAAATACGATAACTTTAATTGTCCATCGAATTTCAATACGCCGCTCGATCCGACCAAGATGGTCGTGGAAAATATAGCATATCTAATTCGTGTATAATTTCTCGAATTTTAAACTGGAAAAATGAAAGCTCGCCCTTAATTTAGTTCTGTGAGATATTCTATTAGCTACCATCACGCTGTTTCTCCGCGGGGATAGACATAGAGGATAGAGCACCACACTCTTATGTCCTGACACATGATTCTCGCCTCATCCACATTCATACATCTTTTCATACAAGCTCGCTGATTATTGAAGTTTCTAACAGAAACATCATCCAGTATCTAGTTTATCTGGTCGTGCCAAGACTTCCGCGTATGTCAACTATTTCTAGTGCTTCTAGTAATATACATTTCTTACTATTCTCGCCTTATTCATCCGTTCCGTATGACTAAACCACCTAAGTAATCCTTTCTTAATCTTACTATACTATGATCAGTTTTATATTCCATTACCTCCGATGTATCACGCGACCTTTTCTAATGTACACATTCTATCGCATAGCATATTATCATGTGTACTGTTTATCATAGCCTTTATAAAACATTAACATTAAATATGAAATAATTCATCTTTTTTTATAAATCTGATCGTATATAGCATAATAATATATTATTTATTGAATTTATACCGAGTAATCATATTTTTACTCATTTTATATTTATTAAATGTTTGGAGAAGGTTCATAATTTATTTATTTTCGACTTGCGTTAACATTTCTTTGTATAGGTGAATTATAAAAATATTAATGCTTTTATTAAATAAATAGCTTATTTCATAACTTTTTCATAATTGGCTTTTCGAGGAATCTGTACTTCGAGCAATTTCCGTTCGAAAAACTCGTGTCGTGCTATTTGTTTTCGAGCAATTTACCTTAAACCCAGTGTTCAACCTTAATAATCCCAGTCGGTTCAATACAGAATTCGGTAATAAAGAACGCAGTTAGTTTAAAGTTGTTTTTTTATTAAAACGTATAAAATGACTGTTTTAAATACTAAGCCAGCGCGAGTAATGCAGCTGAGGCTGGTTGGATCAAAAACGAGCTAATATTTGATCTCCGAGAACCTTAGCCGCATCTCTGTCGTATTTCCCCGCTCCACGCAAATGGTTAATAGCACCTTTTTTAACGGTGCTTGGCGGCCACCCTTTATGAGAGTTTGTGAAATGTTTCCAGTAGTGACGCCTCCCTCACCACAGTTAGTTTATTGTAGTCACTTTATTAGTCTATTCGTCTGTTTGTAGATGTTCTTTAGATCTTTTATTTGTTTCATATTGTAGTTATGAATATCGCTTCATGTTCAATATTATGCTTCAGTGACTCATTTTATGTCTTATATACGTACATAATCTTTCTATTTACGATTTATATATTTATCAACGATCGTATAGACTTTTACAATAATATAATGACTTCAACGTACAATAATCAAATATTTAAAAAATAATAACAAAGCTTTTACACAGAACTAGGAGGTCTATCGTCTCCACTTTCATCATCACCACCTGGCGAAGCCGAACATACTCACCAAGTACAGGTGCACAAAACGAAACTCACATCAGTCGTAAAGGCACTCAGTACCGACAGTATATAGCAATTCCAATGCAGCCAGCAGCACTACAGAATCTTCACTCTTCATATCGCCACCTTCCAGACATTTCCATAAAATATTTTTGCATTCATCATTAGTGTCATTGGCAGTTTTGGTAAGGAAATCCGCTAAATAGCAGTACAGATTAGCAAAAAATAATAATAAATGTTAATATCAATTTATAATCTTTCTACATTATAAAATAAATGTCACTGATCTAATATTTATCAAAACGTGCTGTGAATAATTCTTGGATATGATTACTCGATAATTTTAGCATTGCAGTTCAAAACAATTTTACACAAAATATTGTATTCACTATATCCTTCATGTTTATGCTTTTAATAACATTCTGATGATAATAATATCTATTTAAGATAGCTCTAGGTATACATATGCATATAAAGGGTTTCCAGCGGAAAATTTTCAAGTTTAATATTAAATTAAATAAAAACTACAATGTTATTATCATATTTTATTTATACAAAATTGAGTTTTACGATACTTATTTTACTTTTTATAAACAATATCGTCTAAATGCCGTCCATTTCTCTCAAAACACTGTTGAAATCGGACTATTAAATTTGCAAACACCCGAGAGCAAAGCGTTGGTTCAATGACAGCAACTTCACGGCTGATATTTTCTTGTATTGAATTTTTCGAGGATTGTTGCTGTAAATTCTCGACTTATGGTATCTCCCACAAAAAAAATCACACGGTGTAAGGTGTAAGGAATCACCGCACTTTAAATATTGCTCAACTGCGAACGCGCGGTGCGCTCCCGACCAGTGACTCATTGCGACTGGCAAATCCGCAAATCAACCGCGTCAAACAATACCCCTCCCACTTACCTTACTCTGATAGTATACGAGCAATTATAATATAGCTTGTATCATTTTACAAATATTTTGTTTTTTATTTCAGAAATAGAGACAAAATACGAGTACACTACGTGATGCATTGTTAAAGCAATCTAACAAGGGATTTCCGCATTGAAATATAGATTCTACTGAAACCTCTCCGCTCACCAACTAAGCCTTGCAGCAAGTTTTTCTGCTGGTTATATATATTAAGCATTTAGTTAAAAACAATATGGACAAGACTAAATTTCTTTCCAAGCTTATGTAAAAATAATGTCAAATTTATTTAGATCACTGTTCAGTGGGTCAAGTTTAGAAACAGTTTTAATGGAAGTACTTCAGTGTAAGCAACTTTAAGTGCTTTGGTTAGTGATCGTGGCATACTCTTGGTTTTCCATTTTGAGTAGGGTGACCAGACTACAATATTATTAACACCAAAAGTATTTTATGTAAATGCTTTAAAGGATTTTTTTTTAATTCTGTCGGTAGATTTAATCTACTCAGTACGCCTCTAAGCGATCGTCTATTTTCAGATTTGGGTAAATTTCCCGAAATTTCAGTTTACTCATTTTATATAATAAAGATTTATGATTTTGATGAAAACAACTCGGCACGGTTTGGCAAACTGCGCAGAAAAAGAGAAAATACTGAAAATATTTAAAATACAGTGGATTTGATATAATCGTGTAAACACTATAAATCATGTAACAATAAAGAACAAGTAATATTTGACAAACATGGTGTATTTTTGAAATACTTTTTTTTTTAAATTAGGGTCCGGATTATTCTGAAATGAAGACAATGTTTAATCATTCAAGTTTTTGTCTGTGAAACAGTTTGTTTGATTCTTTTAATTTTCTCTAAACTAAACCTTATACAATACACACGTTGGGTTATACTGAGAGGTGAATTCCTTTTATCATCGTTAATCATCGTTTAGTAATATATTTGGGCACCTGGGTTGGGGATTGTAAAGGGGGGGGGGGAGTATCGGTCGATAATGGGAATATGGACAGAAGAAGTGTTAGGAAATGTGATGTTATTTATTAGTATTTTTTTCCGAATTTAAATTCTTTTGTATTTCAACGATTTCTAAATTGTTAATTATTAATAAGGTACAGAGTGGAGAAGTTTTTTTTGTGACTATGAAATAATGTTTTGTTTCTATTATGTGATTAAAATAAGTTTTTATTTTTTAGGTAGAGGCGATGTTCCTTTGTTCTCGTATTTAGGTTTCTCACAGTGTGACATATATATTTTTATTGCAATTTAATTTAACTTAGGGTTATTTAATAACTCGGTAGAAATATTAATGTGTGCACCAGCCAACATACATTAATTAATTTTTTTTAACAATATGATGGATTATCCGTGAGTTCTCTTTTTCCTTTCACTTAGCTGATATGTTTTTGAACAAGTTATAAATAGATTTGTTAAATTCTAATCATCCCCTAATCAAATCGTGTAGTCTCAGCTGGTACCATTTAAAAACTTGATAATATATTTTGTATATTTAAGTATACGTATCATGGACGCTTGAAGCAAGTTGTAGTGGGCCACGTCAATAGACGGAGTGGAAGAGGAAGATCCGCCACCAAAAACGCAACAAAAGGAAAATGTATCAGGCACGTCTCTGGTGATAGCCCTAAAATCTGCAGAATGCTGAGTAAAGTGGAGAAGCATAGTCAAAAAGGTGAGAGGTCATGGAGATCACGAACAAGACACCACATGAGAGAACGTTGTTGCCTATCAGAGATTTTCCAAACTCAGCCCAGAAAAGACCCACTTCCAATCACCACTCTAGTCATATTGTTATAACTTAACCCGACTTCTAATCTAGTAATTAGTGAATGGTCGTGTGATGTTAATGAGCAATTCCCTGTTTGATTTATGTGCAGTCTGTTCGTACCCATGTCGAGTCACAATGTAATCTAGAACACAAGGGTCCATGTAGCTTATAGCGTGAAGACTAATTCTCGTCCGAACTGCCAACGTAATGAACAGGAGGGAAGATCTATCTAAATATTTATTAATTTAAAACAAACTCTTACTTGGCTTTGTAGACTTCAGAGTACGATAATTCATCAGCATTATTTTAATGCTAATGATGTTTACTTGTTACTTAATTATAAAATGATCTCTTTTTCTTGGAACAATTACACTGTTAATCTTTTAAATTCTCATAATCTATTTATATTAAAAAGAAGCATAATAATCTAAGCCTTATTCTGGAATATAAATAAGTTTTTCTAGAAAATAAAAGCAGAGCTGGACTCAAAGGGGCTTATTTTAGCCTCTTGATGAATAAAAAAGTACGATATCTATTTATATAATACAATGAAATATTTAATATATTCTTATTATTCCAGCATAGTGTAAGTACGAAACTGTATTATACATGGTTAATAATCAAGTATAATACATACATTCGCTCTATGTACCTCGGTATTTATGGGGTAATTTTTCAATCTTGTTTACTCTCTTTAATTGTTAACTTGTGAACATAACTGCAATCAACCGTTTCCGTTTTTACTACCTAAAACAACAAAAATTTTATTCTCTTCACAAAAATTTAAAAAATAATAATTTAACTTATAAACACTTGTGAAAAATTGTGATAAAATAATATAAGTCCTAAAGGATATGCCAGTGCAGTGTTAAATCAAATCAGCTGTTTTATTTGTTAAAATCACTTGTCAAAATCAGCTGACGTTTGGCATTTTGGCAAATACCTACCATCTAAAGGTAAAAAATCCAGTTAATTAGATTTAGCTGTTATACCCGCTAATAAACAAAGAGATGGCGATCTATAACACGTGTGTGTGCACTATAACAAATAACAAGCAGAACCTATGCTGCAAAAAATGCTCTTATTCTTACCATATAGAATGTATAAACATATCCAAAGAAAATTTCAAAAAGATGTTTACTAAATACATTGATTCATGGAACTGCCCGACATGTAAAAAAGATAAAAGAGATAGAAAGAATTCTAGTGAGCCCCCAATACTCATCTCACCCCAAATGCAAAAGAGTCTTCATCCTCCCTCATCACTATCGATGCACAAGCGGCAGCGCAATACACTCATCACCTAGAAGACCTGCGATCTTTTTTGATGAACTACTTTGATGCTAAACTATAAGAAAACCTTAAACATTGGAAAAATATTACAGCTCAAAACACAAGTATTCTCCAGACAATTCAATTTGTAAGTAGCCAATATGAAGATCTTAGGGCAAAAATTGCACTCATCGAATCTAGGTGTATACAAATTGAAAAAGTGAATGAGAATCAATCTAAATTAGTGAGAAGAATAGAAGCACTAGAAAGAAAAATTGATGAGCAGGAGTACCAACAAATAATCTCCAACATAGAAATTCGAGGCTACGACGAAACTTCATCAGAATCGACTGCTGAACTCACAAATCGTGTGGAAACTATCATCTCAACCGTCAACTGGAAAGGACCACTGAATGAGATCCTCTGCATGCAAAGGACGTGGCAGCACCACTCCAAGAAGACTCCGTGGCCGATCATTGTGAAGTTTGTTAACCGGTCTAGTCGTGACTCGTTCCTCAAAAGTGTCAATGTTCACAATAAACTATATAAAGGTAATGAGCGTACACTCAATACCTCCATTTTTAAGAATAGCATAGAAACTAAACCACTTTACATTTCCGAACACATTACTAATAAAAACCAAATCTCTACTAGCCTAAACAAAAAAGATAGCTGTCGAAAAGAATATTAAGTATGTATGGATTAAGAATGGACGTATTTATACACCCAAAAATGACGGTGAACCATTTTTTTGTATTAAATCTGAGTTGGACCTGTCAAAATTGTAATGTTTACATCAATCTACCCGCAGCGTTCTCTTCAGGTAATCATAAATTAATAATGCCTTTTGAAATCATAAACCATAGATGTATATTAAAAGAAAGGTTGCCACACGATGATATAAATCTGACTTGCTTTACCATAAAAAAAAATTTAACCAAACTTATTGACTTTCTTCAACAATCTGTACTAATTATCAATGTTATTAGAATACCGAAAACATATGTATTCGATAATAAGAATTTTTCTTGCAGTTGCTACCTTTTTGAAGATTTAAAATTAGGTTTGCTAATTCATCATTTCACTCTTTTATACTCATAATATGTCAAAATCAGACTCTTGCCTCATAATATATCAGGATTAGACGTCATATTTTTACAAAAATCCTAATCATATTTAATTAATTCTTTATCTCACTTGCATTACTTTTATACTAATTTTTTCTCATGTACTTTTTTCACTAAATATTTATGTTCAGTTATTTTCTGTAAGCACCTACCACCAGTTCTTGATGTTATTTTTTGTATGTTTTTACCACCCATTCTTAATGTTACTTTTTACTGCCCATACTTCATACATACACATACTACCTACCAACACCTATACACCGCTCAACATATGCTCTCAATTGCTAGCGTGCATCCTTTTGTTCACCACGTGTTAACACTCGGCTTATTGTCTTTTGTCGTCCTATTCTCGACTGATTGATGATGACTGATGATGACTGTTGATGACCTTTCGGATGAAATAGATACATTCGAACCTACTCAAACTATCAAACTCCCCACTCCCGAATCTTGCAAACCATTCTTCATGTCTGATAATTTATCACAAAAAGTACTAAGCCTGAATATCAGAAGTCTAAATTGCAATTTCGACCATCTTCTCATTTCATTGCAGAGGTTCGAGACAAAATTTGATTATATCATTTTAACGGAAAGCTGGGTAAATTCATCGTATGTACCGAAAAAAATAGACGGATATAATGTACACAACACAACCAAACATTACAATCAGAATGACGGAGTTGTTGTTTATGTAAATGTACAATTAAATGTAACAATTTTGGAACCGGACATACAAGAAGCAAACTGTTTAGTAATCAAAGATAACAATAATAGGACTGTGGTAATGGCAATATACAGACCTCCAACTTTTAGAATAGTCAATAATTTCTTAGATTCTTTGAACCAACTTCTACTTGAATATGTCAAATATAACAATATGATTATAGCCGGTGACATTAACATCAATACTATTAACCCTAACGATTCACAAACCTGCAAATACATCTCTCTAATTTTGGAACACTGTCTTCTTTCCTCAATCAATCTTCCCACAAGACAAAATGCGTGCCTAGACCACATAATGGTTAAAACACAATATGAATATATCCCTATAGTATGTGAAACACCGGTAACTGATCATCTCCCCACTATTTTGCTTCTCCGCTTATCTACTAAAAAATTCTTCAAGACCAAAACAAGAACACATAAATCGATAGATTATCCCAAAATAAACAAAGACCTAGAAAAACATGATTGGTTCAACTTATATAATTGTAATGACGTAAACATTGCAACGAATATATTCCTCGCCACCATTCAGGAAAAAATACAAAAACATGAACAAATATTCATATTAAAAACGAAAAACATAAATATTAAACCCTGCATCACAAACGGTTTAGTCCGATGTATAAAAACGAGACAAAATACACGCTAAAATCAAAACCCAACCCCAAAACACACACCTACAAAGACAATATAAAACCTATCGTAATATCTGTAACAATGCTGTTAAAAAAGCGAACGAATTATATTACAAAGATTTGTTAGAGAAAAATAAGAATGACCTAAGAAAAACCTGGAACATGATCAGGGACATTACCCACACCACGCGAGAAAAAAAATCGAATACCACAAGAATCCCGCCTGATGAATTTAACACATTTTTTAGTTCAACCCCTCGTTCCGCAACTAATAATAATAATAATAATAATGAGTAATTTGTATAGCGCCATTTTCGAAAAAACTTTTACCTCAAAGGCGCTTTACACATAAACTGTTTATAGTTCTACAATTATCTTTGTTTTTACAATTAAAAATTGTTATTTTCACTGCAATCTTTATTTTTTTAGTATTTCTAATTTATGAACCATAAAAAAGTGTATTCTGTAACATAATATTGTATTAAATATTTTACACGCTATCTTAATGTCATAATATAACTTTTTTTAGGGTTGTTTAACGATTCATTGATAAAAACTAAATGAATATTGGTATGAGTATCATTGGTAAATAAAAATGATAAAATCCAAACATCGATCACATTTGAATATATTATAAATTCCAAAGACCAGAGAAGTTTGGAACATTAGTTACAGAACAAGGGGCATTCTACACATATTCTTGGTGGAAACATAAATCCGATAGACACATCTATGCAACAATAAAAGTAACAAACGTATTTTTAACATAATGCATATTATATTGTCAGCGTTTAAATTTTTAAGTCGCGGAGTTATTACCAAAAAGACAATATTGGGACAAGGAATTAGCGTTAGTTCATGTCTATTATTTGGTGGTCTATGATAAATACCAAATACTAATTTTTATTTTATATTTCAAATGAACTTTCGTGTGCCTAATATTAGAAATAATCGAAAAATTACAATTTAAAAATAACTAACATTTACCAAAAATTATAAATCACACTTTTCATGATTTCAATTACACGAACGAACAAGACGTAAACGTCACACGTCTCGTCTCTGCGAGGAGTAAGATTATTTCATCACTTTTCATGCCAATTCTATCAGGCATTGCAGCCTAGGGTTGGCCACGGCCGCCTCAAAGAGACCCCTACCCCGAGTCATGCTTTGCTACACTATCATCCTTTGTCTGTCTGCTCCCTTGCGAATTTATAAGTATACGATATTGCACGCCCGTTGACAACATGTTAGCATTATTTAACACGAAAACATCCCTAAAATATTATTCCATCTCTAGTTAAAACATTCATCAACGACATTTTAATCTGTTTTGCCCTTTCAAGTTTGAACAAACACTCAATGATAAAACTTTTAATGAAGAGGTTCATTAAAGACAGACAGTATTAATAAAAGACAAACATAATTAAGTATTTCAAACCAAATGTATGTATGTAATCAAAGAAGCCATTTCTAAATAAATATTACCATATAGTTAATATTTATTTAACTCCTCTATTAACTTCTGATGAGATTTTGCTCACCGGGGCTGGGGACTTAAAATAATATAATTTACCCATGTGAAACGATTTTAGGAATTTGTATGCCAATTCTTGAATGACAGAAATTTATATGCCAGCATTTACACAAGTGTAAATTAATACGTTGGTATTCTTTATACGACAAGTGTACCAACAACAAAATGAAAAATAAAGAACATTAACCCCTACAAATAGTATATTTTTTTCACGTTGGTATAAACAAATACACTAAATACCCATAACAATGTTCTTATATATTACAATTTACCCACGAATATCCTATAATTTTTTTTAAATTCTAGAGGAGTCTCTGACAAAACTTATTCTACGTTAAAAACTTACATTACGTCTTCTTATTGTATTAAAAAAAATTAGAGAATTGAACCAATATTAAAAATATTATTTTTAGTGATTTGTTGATTGTTATGGATTGTGAATTGTTTATACGGCGAAATGGTAATGCGTTTACTCGAATAGGTAGCAACCAAAATATTTTTTCGATGAATAGATATTTTCTGTATATCTTTCCAATTGAATTTGTGTCGAATCTTTTTTCAGTTACAATATCTTAAATACCTTCTTCTAATTATTTTTATCATATATTAATTTTACTAATACACAGTAATTTTACAATAGTGAGTATTAAAAGTAAAAAATAAAATTTTAAAAACTAAATCAACACAATTTATGATACAAGAAAGCTGAAATATTTTTTTGTTGTAAGTCAATTGTAATTTTCTTTTGATAATGATTGAATTTTTTTCTGTTACTTTTAACAGATTGAACTGTTTCAATTTGAGCTGTAGATACTTAGGAATTAAATTATTTTTTGTAATTATCCTTGAATTGAACTTCATCGTGCTTGAAAAAAATTAAAGATTTGTTTTATGGTTATGTAATTTCTGGCTGTAGAGTATATCCACACATCACTAGTCTTCACCAACCATCTTTAGATTAAGAAAAATGATTTTTGTATGGATTCAAATAGGCTGTGGTAGATGAGATGATTATCCATGGAACCGATAGTACATTATATGTTTTACCCTGGTATAAGGCACACATCTTCATTGTCTCCAACTTGAATGTGTTATAACATCAAGATCTGGTGTCCATTATTCATTCGACTTATTTTCTTCTCCTCTTTTTCTGTACTCCTTTGACCCTCCGTCTCTTCTATACTCATATGGTGATTAGATAAATGAAATAGACCGAATTTTTTTTATTTCCACGTATGTAAAAATATTAAATATCTTTACATCATATATCTAATATTGGTGTAATGAATTCTAACGATAAATTGATTCAGATGATATAAATATAAAATTATCATAAAATCATTTTGAAGATAAAAATACTAAAAAAAAGTATTTACAAATGTTTGTTCTAAAAATAATTTAAGTTACTTATTTACAATACGTGAAATAACCCTTCAACAATGACGAGAAATCATTATTTATTAAATCCAATTTTTACAAGCACATATAAATGCGTAATAATTTACTCAGTTTAACGCTATAACCGCACACTTTGACGTGGTTGAATTGACAGCAGATCCTGATTGTTTTACGTTGGGACTGACACCTGTTAACATATGTTTGTTTTACATTGCCACGCAGCACTGATGAAAGTATATAGGGAAATCATTAAATAATAAAAATTTATTAATCAATATTTATAAATCGCAAATATTATATTGGTAAGAATATACATATTCCTGGTATGGTTCCTGCCTCTTTAAGAATGTTTTCATCAGTCTCTGCACTGCCAGTTGGTGACACTTATATACACATATCCTAATGCGTCAACACCTAGGGAAATTTGAAAGGAAACTGATCATTACGTCGGAATGAAGAGCCAAATTTCTCTGACTTTATTTTCAAACTTATAATTTGTTCACCTTTCCTGTCACAAATTTGAAAATTTTAGCAGTGTAATGCAGTCGCACTATAGGCGGGGTAATTATAGAAAATCGAACCATCCTACGCACGTCTTTCTTGTGATGATTCTCTGTGACTAATAATTTTTGATAAGATGTCCGATATTTTTGTTAGTTTAAAAATATTTATTTATTATATACATTTGACTTTACGACTTTTTCATTATCTATCATAACTTGAGTCTTCGTGCATATTTTACTACATTTTTCTAATATTTGTTATATTACATATTCACCTAATTATCGGAACAAAACTCTATTATACTGTTAGATACAATTCTCTCAAGATAACGTCACGAACCACAATCACCGAATTAATTCCTAACTGCCATCACATTTTCGATAGCTTCAAATAATTTTTCAAATGAAATATATTACTCGAAATCTGTCTTAATTTTCCGTGAATGAGCGAGTATTGCTACTATCTGTTGTACACTCCGAGATAAAAAGTTTTTAAGAAGTTTGCGCGTCTTTGAATCCACCATTTATTTCTGGCAGGGTGTTACATTGGGGTAAAAATTGTTGGGTCTGGAGACCTTGGCGAGACTCACACTGTATAAATAAACGAAGTAATTTCAAGTTGCTGCCAAAGAAAGGGAAAGTTGTCCTCCACTTTCAACAAATCACAGCAATATATATTGTTACCCATCCTCCATCAGGTACGGCGATACTTTGGGCAAAACTTTAACAAAACGTTAAGTTTTTTTTTGTTACATTCACAACTTTTCACTTTCATTTATAAAATGTCTGTAATTATATATATATACATTGCAACTGGATTAATTCGTTTTTTTCATTAAAAAACGATCTACAGAAGTTTAGGCTTACGTTTCGGCATGGTAATACGTGCTATTACCAAGGCTTTGCCTTAAAAGTCACCGTATAACTGTACTAGTGCGCGAGGGATGTAAATATCTCACAGAAGAGACACCACCGCAAGCACCAGCCACTAGTGTTCATAGAAACCTTAAATTAACTATATATGTAAAGGATTCTAGAGACCGACAAGGCGCCCTAAAACCTGCACGGCTGATGAAATCATCAAACTCTGCCGAAATGCGTAAATGCCGGGATAAAAATGAACAGAGAAATGTCGTAGACAATTGGGAAGGCTTTCATCCAGCAGTAGAGAGAAAACAGTTGATAAAAATATATTTTAAAATACAGGGTTATCCAATAAATGTGATAGAAAATGTGTTAATATTTTGACAGATTTCTTTGTTCTTTTTATTAAGTATATACTGCCATTTTATCGCGACTTATTATCAAAGTCAGTCATTGATTTGGCATACTCGACGTGATATCTCTCTGTTAGACTATTTTCTGTGAAGATATGTAAAGTCACTTGTTTATGCTGATAAATCAACAACAATTGATTAATTAAAAAACAACATAACTCATGAGTTATGTTGTTATTGATGAAATTGCACCAAATTTATGTGAAAGAGTAGTTGAAAATTAGATCTGAAAAATGCATTGTATCAAACGTAGTCGTGGTGCACATTTAAATTAAATTATATTCCATTAATAATGGCATCAAATAATATTTCAAATAAAAAAAAATCATTGAAATCATACTTTGTTTTTAAAAATTTAATTCCATTTTAAAGTTTCATTACGTTATGTATGAAACAGGCGTCTCTTCTAGGTTTTATCGTGTTTTTTTTGTAGATGGTTTCCTTGGGAAACCTAGGCCGACGTTTCGGCACGGTAACACGTGGATTGTTAAGGTGTTGCCTTAAAAAAATTCGGTATAACCGTAGTTTTTCGCTATAAGCTAGATATAAATCTCTGACTTGATATATATTTATATATTTACGCACGCTTCCTGTCCTACTTCAGGAACTAATCTTATATATATTTTATACGAGATGATATGTTCTAAGGGCACATTTAGGGATTTCTATTACATCGTTTTCATAGGGGGCGATGAATTTTTAAAATTTAATAAAAATTAATTGATAATTCTAGCGTCTGCTATCGATTTACTTAAAGGTATTTGAGATTCCGTAAAAACAATGTAGATGGCTTTCAAATAATGGAATGACAGATGTATTGATTTGAAAAAAATGTAACATAGAGGTTTGAAAATTTGTCGTCAAAGATACTGGCGCTGTAGCATATTTGGTAATACACCTTCCCCGGACTGGTAAAAGAGATTCAGGTAGCACAAAAACCATATTTTTTGATAAAATTGATTTTATGTGTATGTCTTTATAGTTAATACATTTAATTAGTATAGATTAGACAGTTTTTAAGGATACTAAGAAGTAATACTACAAGGAAGTTAAATATCATAATTGCTGAAAAAAAATTGTTATCCTTCTCTCCACTGATATCATCCAGTTTTCTCAATTCTTTACCTGGATATTGACGCTTGTTAGATGTATCCGATTTTTATTGTATCTTATACTTGTAAATTAAAATGTTAATCAAATAAATTAACACTCACCTCGGATTAGGCATCCATTCTATAGTAATTTGTCAACTTTGATACGTTCTTAGATATTTCTTTCATAACTTGTATTGTACAGTTTTGTATGCTCATACAAGTACAATATGTGCGAACGTTATTTCCGATTATTGCTCGTGTACACAAGATGGAATCCCTTGATAGGATTTTGTTTATCGCAAACATGCGGTAATCTTGTTTGCAGAAGCCGACACTCTCACGTGTCATCTTCTACGACAATGATTGATAGACTCGCAAAGCTAAAATTAATATAACTATCAATGATTGTACCCGACTTTAAATACAATTCATATCATGAGTGGTATTATTCTAAAGATCATATTTGCTTACTCATAAATTTAATTATAAACATTATGTTACATATATTTCAAACATAAATATATTTTTGTTATGTTTTATTATTTTATATATATATATATATATTAATTGATATATAAATCCTTTATTCAGATAAACTCGTTAACGGAACTTTCGTTGTGGGTCTCCTGGTTGTGATCGAAGAAAGTTTATTGACGTTGCGTTATACGACTTTCAGCAATAGGTAGTACTTCTATCAAAATCTTGCTGATACCGTGATGCTCTTATAGTGTAAGCCCTGAATAAACTCGGCACATGCCGAAAATTTCTGATAACTACGGTAAACACGGCAAAATGACCCAAGATAACCTTTATTACTATTTAAAGGCGGTGAAAACCTACGTCCCCTACTTTCAGCATGCTCGTCATGTTTCAGGTAGCTCTGGTTAAGGGAGAAATTTTAAAAATTCAAAGGATTTAGTCCCGAGGGCCCTTCTCGAAGGATACGTGAAAATATTTTCAGAAATTTATCTTTCAAAGTGCTTTGGAATTTCATTCGTATTTGATAACTTGTTAACACGCAAGAAAAATAGTAATTGAAGAAATTTCTAGAATTATTTCAGGTTTGAAATTTTTAGACGCGATTTAATCATGATAATAATATTTATCGAGGTATTTGTGACAAAAACTGATTGTTAATTTCGATTATATTTTGTGAACTACTTTTGGGATGAATTTCGATGACATGAATTATGGAATTATGATGAATTTTGATGGCATTATATTAGCCGTTTATAATATAATAGAGTTTCAAAGTTATGTAGACAATAAAACAAATTTATTTATATATCCTTTTCAACATTTTAAATAATATATTGTTCATTAAAATAATATACATCGGTATATAATTATAGTTAATAATAAAATGCTAGTTATGGTTGTCTATTATTTTCTTTTGTTCTTGTATTGATATATGCCGCACCTTGTCCGACCATCGTCTGGTAGATATATACCTCCAGGTCTAATAGTAATGATAATTGGTCTAGTGCAATGTGGTTTAGTGGTAGTGATCAGGAGTTTGAGCCTCATTCCATTAGGCCATTAAGTTAATCCTATTTTCATAGTACAAACATTTAATTTATTTGAAAATAGTAAGAATATTGATATGACAAGTATTCCGTGTACACATCTATATTTAAAATATATATATTTCAGCGTTATTGGGTTATATATACGAGACCCGGTCGCTATTTATGTCTGCTTTAAATTACCCGAGCGGTTTTGAAATCTGCTAAATTCAAATCATTGGTTAAAATATAATTCGAGACAAATGATACATTTTTAAGACTGTTAGAGCCGTTTAAATAAATTTAATTCTATGAAGTTTTTTGGCGTTTGACTTATTACCTCACTCATGCACACATTCAATTCGCGATTTGCCAAAGTTTAACCTGCGTATCTTTTTTTCCTAACATACCTTCCTCATATTTCCACCATTCGACCCTACATAATAAACATCCAACCACCGTAAAATATGGGAGGCCTTTAAAAATATATACATAATTTCCTTGCATCCGTTCAGCCGTCCGTCCGAGTCATATAGCAATTATATGTTGTTGTGGACCTTTTATCATCGAAAGTTAACTATGTTGACACATAGAGGGCGTCCTTGACAAACGACGTGCGCGCGCACCGCGGCAGGGGGGGTGAGACTACAAACAAGGGCCGGCGCGCAGCGGACGACAATTGTCTCCTAGTGCTCCGTAATTTACAAGTCTGGGGTAATTTGACCACGTCATGCATTGCGAAGTATCATTTAAACTTGATACATTTTGTAATCAAATACGTAACTGAGAAAATTCGACTTCGATTCTTGTGCTGTCCATACGTGCATTTTTGTCAGATCGAGTTTTGAGATAATATGAAACTTCTTATTCTTATTCTCGTGCCTTATCCGTTTAACGAACGTTAGCAATCATTTTGGCTATTATTACTTTATTAAGGAGAACACATTCTTATTGTGAAGTTGTAATTATTCAGAACATAAGTCTGTGATGTTTTTTAAATACTAATTTTAATGTATTAATTATAAATATATATTACATATAAAATAAAATCCCGGTAGCGCAAAAACAATATTTTTCGACAAAATTGATTTTATATGTATATATTTATAATTAATACATTAAAAATAGTATTTATAGTTACCTTGTTTACTGCAACCCGGAAAAGCTCTACAGTAGACTGGCCAAACCATTGCCTGAAGTCCTTCAGTCATGATGTTCTTCTCCTTCTAGGGCCCTGACTTCCAGCAATCATTCCCTGACTTATGAGATGCTAGATCTGATACTTCCACGTCTCATTTTAGGATTTTTATTATTTTAAATACTTATTTTTATTTATGCATTCGAACCATAAAATCTTGATTCGTAATTCTCTTCATCCAGCTTAGTGTAAGCATTATTTTGTAGATCCAAATCTTAAAGGCTTTGAGTCATATCATTTATATGATAAGGGTTCATACTTCCAATCCATAGAATAATACCGAGAACACATAGATAATATAGAACTATAAGTTGTATAATATATAAATAAATAACATAGAATTAGGGTAACTTCTAGAATTTTACATAATAATATATCCTTTATGTTGTAAATGTACGTAGCTGAATAGTTTCAAAGTCGTACATAGATTTTCATTTTGATTCAGTTAGTTGAAATGTTTCCTGGTAGCAAAGCTCTCGTCGAACAAGGTAATGCACTTTCCTCACGCTAATGTTCGTAAAGTTTGTACACTCGCTCAACAAACTACCCCGGGCCGCATAACACCACCTCCCTGAATCATAATTGTATACGGCATAGATACAATTAATTACTTTAATTTGTCAAAACTGTTTCATCATGATTATGAACCTCCACCGACTGAACTTCTTCACTGGAACTCTTTCGAAGAGAAGACAAACCTTAACAGAAATTATTGTGTATAATCATTGTATCAGTTTATATCAGGTGTTCGACCTGGGTGGTGGTGACTGGAGTCCGTAACGCGTTACCGTTTTCAGTGCTGCATCTCTATTTTTAATAAAAATTAAACATGCTTGTTTTTCTATTGGCAAATAACAACACATAAACATCATTATATTAAATGTTTTTAATGCAATCACTGCTGAATGAAGCTCTCCCAAGGCTTTAACCTTTCATCACCAATCTTCTCGATGCTATTTTTACTGTTCTATTTTACTGATTTATCGTTAAGACATTTGATAGATGATGGCATGTCTATACTATAAAACGGTTAATGTATGTTAATAATGTTACAATTTCATGAGACTAGTTGTTTACATGATGAACTTTGAGCAGATATTGTGCATTTAGCGGTTATCGCGGGTGAATTTAAATCAATTAAATCTGCCAGTTTTTATTTGTAATTACACAAATACCAAGTCGATTGACAGCCAAATAAATATTTCACGTCGAGCACGAGTGAGGTTAGCGAATTATACAACCAATAGGAGTCAAGTAGAAATCTTTGCTGTAACCAATTAGAAGCTCCAAAAGAGTTGTCATAATCGTATTTTGTTCAACCGATCGCCCACATACAGGAATTGACAAATTTATGTGATAGGTGCAACAAGTGACAGATGTCAGGTGTCAGAATACAATTGACTGACTACGTCCTCAGTTTATTTTTAAATCATTTGTTTAATAATTTTTGGCCATATGATTATTTTAAAAATAAGCTAGAATATATTTATTGCCTCGCGATATTACGATAATCAAATAAATGTACTTATTGTAAATACTAATTAAATGTGTTTTATTAGAAAGATATACATATAAAATCAATTTTATCGAAAAATATTGTTGTTGCACCACCGGATCTCTTTCCAATACGGGAAACGTGCATTATCTAACTATGCTACAGCGACATTATTTTTTACGACAAATTTTCGAACCTATACGTTACACTTTTTCAAATTAATACATGTATCGTTCCATTATTTAAAAGCCATCGACTTTGTTTTTACGGAATCTCATTAACGCTATGTTTAATGAAATAAAACTACAATGAAATTCAATACTCATTGTAAAAGCCTTTAAACAAATAAAGATACCACAATGTTACATAATACGTTACTTTAAATCGTAACTTGATTTACAAGAATTAAGGTTCTTTTCCGTGTTCTTCAACTTACAAGAAACTATACAACTTTAGAAAGTTTTAACCTGATTTATTCGGAACCTTTTCACTCGGGGTGGTTTCTTGGAAGGTGCATTAGGGGTTACGCGGGGGAACTTTGTATTGCAAAACTGTTGCCACCCTTACAGGGTAAATGATTAATGTTTTTAACTATAGGCGCGTGAATTTCTACGAATCATTAATTGCGTTAACTGTTCAGGATAATAATTATTTAAAGGCAGTACAAACTTTTTTTTTTGTATAAAAACCTTACAAAAATGAAAGCCACAAAGTGTCTTACCAGATACTGTATACAGATTCATTATTTCAATTAATATAAATTAATTAGAACGATAGTATAGGTACAATATATAAATGAACAAAGTAAACTTTTATACAGGTAAAAATTAAAACAATGTCATGAATGGTAGATGTTGAGGCGGTACAGGTAAAGTAAAACAGGGAGCGGGGTAAGACGGGGTACCCCCAATATCTTCCTTCCCCCCATTGGCCCTTAATCTTAACTTCCTCATTTTGCCCCACCCTTCCCTATATTATACAATATTAATGCGTAAGATTATCAATAATTTATTATTCAGCATGAAACAATAAATTCTAGAGTTCTCGATCCGCACTTGCTGGTAATTTTAGGACCTTGCCTGTTATTCTAACTTCACCCAAAAATCTAGATCATGCATAAGAGCCAGAAAGTATAAACAAGTCATTTTGTAATTATTTAGTAGTTTGTGGTTAAAAAATGTTAACTATACCTAACATTAATTATTCATCTTGTGTTACTTTGTAAAATATTAGCTCCCCGTGTTGGCGTTGCTCAGGATTAATTAATATATTCATCAAAGCTATCTAGGAGGTAGTCAGGAAGTGATAGATGTAGGGTGAGATTGTTTTGCGCAAGCCCTAAAGACTAACGATTTATGCATAATTCGAACCAGGCAGAGGGACTCTATATTACATCTACAAATGAGAAAAAATTTGAACAGATTAATATGATGCACAGTTATATTGGTACGAAGGTGTGCGTTAATCTTAATTTTATACTATACACGTTATGTTACTGGGATTTCGAAATCTTTTAAATATACCTCCCTTTATTTTGCGAGTTTTTCTTCTAATTTTTTATTTGAGCATCGCGCCTTAGGTAGGCTAAAATACATACATATTATAGTAACATGTATTAATCTTTTTCCTTGACCGTAGTTAGTACAGGGTGTTATTCATCTCTTGACATCGCCATTGTGGCTCAGCCTGTTGGACCCTCGCCCATCTCACGCAAGTCCATCTTGACATTATCCACCCATCTGCGTCGGTCTTCCGGTTTGTGTTGATCCTGTTGTTTTGCGTAAAAGGGTTTTATGCGCGTTTCGGGACTCATCTACCCTCGCTACATGTCCCGCTCACTGCAGCTGTTACCTTCAGGATTTCTGGGATGTCATAACTTTCTCAAAATTACAAGTTCTTTAACAATCTCTATTCTGGATAGATTATCGTATATTATATTGAGTTATTACCCGCGGGACCTTAAAATCTTGTGCAAGACTTTATTTTCGAAAACCTGCATCCTGATTTCTTGCGCTAAAGTGAGAAACCAAGCTTCACATGCCTTATTACAAAAATCCCTTATAACATTACTTCAAAAATACACCATGTAGTGTACTTTGTTCTTATTTTCAGTAAGAAAAAAATATGTGTACATATGTGGATATAGTTAATTTAAAGAAATAAAATAATATATGGACAGGTATAAAAAATTAACTCTATATCTCAAAGGATTACGATATTTTGTGTAAAATCGTTTTAAACTGCAATGCTTAAATAATATTGGACTGCAGATAGATATTTTAGTACTGCAATGTAAATGTATTGAATGTATAAAAAATAAATCAACCCCTCCACAGCACAGCGCCGAAAATATCCGCCGCTAAAAACCGCTATAAATGTTAATGTTCATTAGTATTTTTTGCTAATCTGTAGTGCCATGTAGTGAACTTCTTAAGAAAATGCATTGATATGGGATACAATGAATACTTACATAGCGAAATATATATAAATATATATTTAGTTAGTCAAAAATTACAGGTTTTCAAGTTATATTCACAAAAGCCTTTTTTTTCAAACACATTCACCATTCACCTCATAATATGGGTCAAGTGTAACTCCGAGCTCTCTCGACCCACCTCTATTAGCCACCTGGCTATTGCTCCTTTCCGAGCATTTGAAAACGCTTTCTCACTCACTCTTGGTAGTACTCACTCGTATAGTCTGGCAGCCAGAAACATATCAAAGCGTTGGCCGAATGTTGTTTTCGAACATCAAAGCGTTGGCCGAATTTTCAGGACTGTTAAGTGATGTCTGCAGCGTATTGAATAGGTACGTTACAAGGTTGTGAAGTGCGGCATTATTTGTGAAATGTTACAATAATGATTGCACGTATCCAACAAATGACATTCTCTAAAAAGTTATTTCGGACAGTTCTTATATTTTATTAAGGAGAACACATTCTTATTGTGAAGTTATAATTATTCAGAACATAGGTCTGCATCTCCTACTGGATTACTCAAAGATATTTGAGATTCCGTAAAATAAAACAGATGGCTTTCAAATAATGGAACGATAGATGTATTAATTTTAAAAGTGTAACATATAGGTTCGAAAATTTGTCGTCAATACATGTTCCCCGGATTGGAAGAGATCCAGGTTCGTATTCCATTAGCAACAACAATATTTTTTGATAAAATTTATTTTATGTGTATATCTTTCTAATTAATACATTTAATTTGTATTAAAAGTACTTAAATGGTTTTTTGTACATTACTCTTACCACATTTGATTTAGTTCACAATATTTAATTTTTTAATAAATATAAAACTATAAAAATAATTTTCTGGTTGTTGCTATTAAATTTGGTTTTTTCCATTTTTTCCGCACTGTAGTATAAAAAAAATTGTATTAAAAATTTTTTTTTAAAAAAAATGTTTTTTGTTAATTAATAATCCTACTAAAATATAAAGTCCGTTACAATGTGTCACGCACCAAAGACATTTTGCGGATAACCCAATTACCACATTTTATAAAAGTCGTCCTCTCTACGGAGAACTTTTTTTATTGGCATTATTTCTCTAAACCTTTTGACCGCTATTAAATTGTAATAATTATATATTTTTCGATTCTTTGATATAAAAGGCACGGCATTTTGCCAAAAAAATTAACAAAAAGAACTTTTTTTTCCACTTTTCTGTACGATTATTTTTATTTTATACTTTTCACAGTTGTGATAGAACTCTTTGTTCCTTCTTATATATATATGCTTTACATTTTTTTATCCACTTTAGAACAGATAAAGTAGTATTAGAGATTTAACGTGTTATAAACTAAAAATAATCATAAAAGCAATAGCAATAAATTGTCATCATACTTACGTTCAATTAAAATATTAAATAAGCATTACAAATTTCCAAACCATTACATTAATAATTAATTTTATTTAATATTAAACAATTTATAGAATCATACTGAGTTGAATCATCACCAGATTCAAAAGCCTGAATAAATGACACTCAAGATTTGACATAACTATTAAAATTTAAATAAAAGTTTTCGAACGCAACTCACATCGGTAATTTTAAATAAAACAATTAAACTAATGGGTACATTAGTCTAAAATATACAATAAATATTGAATACTGCCACGTATTTCAAAGTAATTGTCCCTGGAATCAATTCATTATATACGAGGCGCGTTTTTTAAGTAAGTACCGGATATTTTTAAAAGAAACACATCATTTTTACAACACTTTACTTTCTCCGAAGAAATGTCCTAGTTGAGAAATAGTTTGAGGTATGTAGCGTTCGAACTTTATGCACGTTAAATTATAGTCACCACCATTATTAAGGCACTTGTCATAACAGGGCTCCAACCTTTGTATACCTTCGTCCTAGAACGACGCCGCCTGGGATGAAAACCATGTCTATACTCCGTATTTGAGTTCATCATCGTCATCAAAACGCCTGCCACCAAAGAACCGCTTCAGATAAAGGAAAATATGGAAATCGCTTGCGTCAAATCAGGACAAAACTTGACACACTTGGCGATGAATGTCAGCTAGCTTCATGTTTCGTGCATTCAAGAAACGAATCACGGACCGTATCTCTCATTACCGTATTATCTTGAACATTTTAACCATTCACTAAGAGATGACCACACCATGTGAATGTCTTTAACGTTGCATGTGGTGAGTCAACAGATGAAGGAAACTATTGCCCATGCGCAACATCGCAACCGCAACGCAACACCGGTAATTACTTAAAAAACGCGCCGCGTACTAACCATATTTAATTTTTTTTTTCAAATTCTGAAACATTTAATGACAAAACGGATAAGGCGGGAGTTGTATGATAGAACAGAAGAGTGCGGTTCCCTATTCTCTATTTCCCACCTAAGGTGAAACTGCATGTACACACGTTGATTGTAGAACTTCTTACAAGAGTCCTCTTTACGTGATCGTGTCAGGTTTTTGCGAACATCCTCTGTTTCGATATTTTATTTATCATGATCTTTTCACTAATGACGTGGATCCACGAGATATGCCCGGATCGTCACAGCTCCCTTTGTAAATTATATTGAGTATGCTGTAGATTCGCTTCTATTTTGTTAATTCTTTAGTAATATCGTACACCAGTTGAAACACTTGCACTTCCACTTTCACTCCCCTTCAACTCAACTCACTTCTTTCGGAACTTTTGCTCTAAGAGGGATTCTGATTTCTAGTCAGCCGCTCGGCTACGGGTGGTTATGAAAGGTGGGTGAATATTACTGTTTGTGGCCGTAAATTCATTGGGTAGCTAACCCTTATTATCTATTGATTATATTTTTTACTCCAAGTTATGCGGAAAAAAACCACTCATATGCCTTATCTGTGGTCACGCTCGGTGATCTTCTGTTGTTTCCTGATTCTTCTTATTTAGTTTCCTCCAACTCCCGCCATTCAAAAATCAATCTGATTCCATAAATACCGAAAATAATCCGTAATAGATATTTAACCGAGGCCGTCGCGAATGGTTCTGGCGTCGGCAGAAGTTTTCAGTCTTATATAAAAATAAAGTTCACATACTCAATAAACATAAACCAAACCTAACAACTGAAGCATGTATAATGCCTAAATACTGTTACTTATGATAAAAGTGAAGTATCATTACTTTGCGCTGCGTTTTTGGGATAATATATTACAAATTAGGGGTGTCCAGCAGAAAATTTTCAAGTTTAATATTAAATAATAAAAAAACTACAATGTTATTCTAATATTTTATTTACACAAAACAGCGGATATTTTCTTGTAGGGCCTGAATTGTTCGAGGATTATTGCTGTAAACTCTCGACTTAAACTCAGACTTCTCCACAAAAAAAATGTGGCACGGTGTAAGATCCGGTGACCGATGTGCCCAGGGTATGTCTCCGTACTTGCTGATTAATTTATTGGGAAAAAATCCCCTCAGCTTCTCCATTAAAACTCTAGCTGTGTATGGAGTAGCCCCGTTTGTATAAAAGAAACTGTAGTTTATTTTTCAAAATAACGTGCACTATTGATTTTTTTATTCCAGTACAGGCTGCAATCTTCCTTATCGATTTACGCGAATTGCGCATAATTTCACGTCGAACTTAAGACACATGTTCTGGCGCCACTGCTGACGTTGATGGTCCCGAAGGAGTTTGGTCAACCATTGTCCCTTCATGTCTGAACTTTTGAACCCAACACCAGGTAAATTGCGTACTCGGCCTATCACTTACTTGTCGAATATTAAAGTGAGTACAAAAAGCGCGACGCGAACGAACCAAAAAATCACCGCACTTTAAATATTGCTCAACCGCGAACGTGCGGTGCGCTCTCGACCAGTGACTCATTGCGACTGGCAAATCAGCAAATCACGCGCGTCAAACAAACCCCTCTTAACTTACCTCACCGAACTTTACGAGCAATTACAATTTAATCTTGAAATTTTTCCGTTGGACACCCTTTGTATTCATTCAGATATATTTTCTTCTAGAGTTGATAACTGTAATTTCTGTTACAAACTAGTAACAAAATAACCCCAGGTTACAAATTCATTCCATTTTATATAGTTACACAAGCATATTTAATGGATAGGTACAGCATTATTACTCTACCCAACTGTACCTTATACCCCTGTGACTTTACTGAAAGGCTTATTGAAATGTTCTAGAACCGAGAAAGGATGAACAGCTTGGAGTTCAATCTGTACTGAATTACCTTTGAGCAGACTTCAACGTCTAAAATTTTCTTTATTTTTTCAAACTAATGTAAATTAAGCAATCACCCTGGCAGAAATTGGAAATTTATCAAAGTGGTTATGTCAGGATAAATATATATGTATATCAAACTACTCTCAATCTCCGTAAATATTATAATCTAACTTAAATATAATTATAAAAATAAATTCTAATTTAATGTATTAATTATAAATATATACATATAAAATCAATTTTGTCGAAAAAGATTGTTTGTGCGCTACCGGAATTCGAACCTGGATCTCTATTTCCAATCCGGGGAAGTACATTACCAATTGTGTTATAGCGCCAGTATTTTTCATGGCAAATTTTCGAACCTATATGTTACACTTTTTCAAATTAATACATCTGTCGTTCCATTATTAAAAAGCCATCTACATTGTTTTTACGGAATCACAAATACCTTTGAGTAAACCGACTGCAGACGCCAGAATTATCAATTCATTTTTAATTAAATTTTGGACACGTTGATACAACTTATATTATTAAGGAGAACACATTCTTATTATGAAGTTGTTATTATTCAGAACATAGGTCTGTGATGTTTTAAATACTAATTTAATGTATTAATTATAAATATATACATATAAAATTATTTTTGTCGAATAATATTGTTTTTGCGTTACCATTAAAACATTTAAAACATCACAGACCGTCTGTTCTGAATAATTTCAACTTCACAATAAGAATGTGTTCTCCTTAATAAATAAAAAATAGTTTGTATTAAAAATTATCCTAATATTTTTATTGTACTTTAAAATTCATGGCGGTTACTATGTGGTGTGACATGATTATTTAAAATAATTCAACTGTTTAATGTGACAATAATGTTACCAACAAACCTTATATGACCCAGTATCCAAGTCGGTCCCTTATGACTGAGGATCGTGATCTTCGTGAACTTTCACCCTCTTAACAATGCTCCTTCACTCTTATCGGCTTCCTGCAAACCTAAGGCCCGTCACTAGGAAAGTGTCAGTTGCCTTTTCCATTTGGTCGGTCCAACGTGTAATGAAGTAATAATAAAATCTAATCTTTTAAATAAAATATAAATAAATAAATATAAATATACGTAGGTCCACCCTTTTAAAATCTACATACAGATAAATTCTGTTTATTTTATTTGGAAAACACACAGTTAATTAATAAAAGTAAAAACCACAATGAAAGAGTAACAATAATTTAACCAATAACATATTTTCTTTGAAGTTGACAGTGAAGACAATTTTGGAATGACTAAATAAATATATAAATAGCGTATTAAGGACAAAATTAATTTTTCCAGTTTGAAATTAGAGAAATTATACACGAATTAGATATGCTTTCAAGATGAGGCTAATAATTAAATTATTATTATTTTAGTACTAGTATTAGAGAAATAATTAATGACGACCATAAAAATGTTGATTTTCTCGCGTTCGATACAAGTGTCAAAAACAACTAGTATTGAGTGTGCTGTGTAATTTTATCTCGCATAATTTTTGCTGTTTATTTTTATCACATGTAATTTTTGCACCATCAACTTTTGCTGTGTAATTTTATAACATGTATTTTTTGCTGTATAATTTCTTCACCCTCAACTTTTGCTGTGTAATTTTATAACATAACATAACAACGTGTAAGTTTTGCTGTTCAATTTTATCACGTGTAATTTTAAAATATCAAATACATCAATATTTTACTCTCGTTCGCCCTCAACTATCCTATATATAACATAATCTTATACACATACAAGGCCTTGATCAGCCGACCATTTGTAATTGACTATTCTCTCAAAATTTGGTTTAGTTTTGCCGTCGATTGGGTTTTACCACCAAAACTCTAACCCGGGACTAATTGTTGCTGGAAGAATGTGAATAACAAATTACACTATGTTAACCAAGTACTTTCACGTCGAGTTTTCGACTTCATATGCTTTCCTTCTACTTTAATGAGACATATATTAGTTCCTATTGATAGCTATCATATTTTTATTTACAATGAATCTCGAACACCTTTGAGTAATAAATGCTAGATGACCTTAGAACTCGTATTCACAATAAAAATATATACAATATGTATTATCAAACTAAATATATAATATAATACATACTTTGAAATATATAAAACAATATCGACGCTAGAAATTAAATTACTATAAAAATAAATAAAAATTGAAACAATACGTGTTACAGAAACTTACACATATTAGTATGTATTATTCAGAAGTTCGCGAAATTTACAATATATACGTATATAATATTCGGCGTTTTCTACTTTTTTAAATATTTACTGAATTTTTAATTTAAAAAAATAAAATACCCCACCCATATAAATACAAGTTGTTGAGTTAAATTTTTAGATTGATAATGCTCTTATAAGGCGAAACGCGTCTCAAGCAAATTAAACGAGTAGAATAAAAAATGAATGTGATTATGGAATTCTATAAACTTACGTCGAAAGCAGTAAAAATTCATTTAATTCGTTTTGGTACTAATTCCATTTAATTATACGTTGTCCATTAGGTAATTATTAAATTGTGTTTGCTAAATATATAATTTTATAAATTGCGCACTGAGTGAAGTGGGGGCATGATATTTAAATATTTATACTAATACAACACATTAAATAAAATTAATATTATACTTACAACACTTAGTTCCTCCATTTTCGGTGAAGTGGGGAGAGGCACTCAAAAATCCAATTTTCACTTTTACACAAATTTGTTTTCACAACGACTTATTATATTATCCAACATTTAATTAAAACACTTTACAGCCGTGTTCATTTTAAAGAAAAACATTTTTGATTAATTATTTTTATTTCACGTTGGGTTGGATGATGAGTTTTTGCTGAAAACAATTTTAAATTAAAAATTAAACAAATCTTATTGGTTGACCTGAAACGCAACTGAAATACGTGAACTATGTATTAACACTACAATGCACGAATGACTCGTAATGTACCAACAAGTAAACTTAGAAACAAGCATAATTATGGGTCAATGCATTATGTAGGGTGAATATTATGTTCCAGGCCGATTTTGTTTGGCTACTATTTTGATTTAGCAAATATTTGTCAGTTCGCATTTGGTATCCGTAGAGAATAGTTTATTACAATTTATTATGGAGTATCTAACGCTTCAGAAACGTGTTTAAGTTATTTAACATTTTATCTTAATAATAATAGCAATGCTGTAACCATTAATGCTGATCGCTATCGTCACATGATGAAAATGATTGGGTCTGCAATACATATGGTTTCAACAGAATGGTGCCGTCTCATACACGGCCCGAGCTACGTTTGAAATTTTGAGAGAAATTTTTCCCGGCCGCATAATGTCAAAAAGTGGTGAAGTCGACTTGCCCCCTGAAAATTGTATTTCATTTTTTAGTTATTCAAAAAAAACATCGGCCTGGAACATAATATTCATCCTGTATTGTGGCGAGGTATTACTTCTGGCAACACCACTCCATCAATAGAACGTTCTAAAAGACGCCCGCCATGTGAAATGATGTGCAAGTGTTAGCTGCGTGGTGGTGGTAATTCGTCTGAAGACGGGATTGACTTTCACTCGCGCTCGACCTCATTGGATGTAGACCCTGTAGTACTTAGTCACTTATGCTTATTATTTCAAACGAAAACGTTTTATTACATGTGCATTTCTATAGTGAGAAAACAATTGATTGTATCAGACCTTTTGATTCATTTGCCTATCTATTAGACAGTCATAATTTAAAAACATTGACTTGTGTTTGGCATATGGCCGCGATTACAGAACGAACATCAATCATCACATGCTAAATGTTAATCATCTTTGTATTTAACTTTCAAAAAACTTTTAACTTGTGAAAAAAAAAATATTATTAAAATAAAATACAACGTTGTTTACTTCGCATTACACTTTAATTAAAAATTAAAACGTTTACAAAGTTTACCGCATCATCTTCACTAATAAACTAAAGCTTAAACTAGAAGATAGACTATCGACTACATGAGGGGGGGTTAATTTTTAATTAAAGTGTAGTGTGTGTAGAAAGTGTAGTGTAACAATGGACTTCCACAAAGTTAATCACGAAAGTTATGAAGTATTCATCTTTGTATCTTCGTTATTTAAATCGTAATCAAATATCTGAAAAATTCGTAATTGCGAAAATATTACGAAAACAAATCTTCGTTTTATAAATGTTACACTAATACTATTTTAACTTATGGTCCTCGCTGTGAATCCTTCTGCTTATTTAGGGCAAGCCTTGAAATATTATGTGAGCTAATAATCCAGCCCAAAGACTTGCCGATAAATATCAAGGAATGAATAAATAATACTACTAAACTACAATATGATATTGAACCTATAAAATAGTGAAGATCAGATAAAGATCCCAGAAATCTCTAACACAGTGGTTTCCAACCTTTTCACACCGAGGCACATATTTTTGAACTATAAAATTTAAAAAGAATATCTAAATACTACATTATTCTTATTAATTCAATATACTTTGTGTATTTCAGCCGAAAGGGGGAATAAAATGCAACTCATTGTATAATGGCATAATATAATGTATTTTTGAAAATAGATAAGTATAAAAATTACGTGTAGTCAAGGAATTTTAACTTGTTACATAACAATTAATAGGGTAATTTTGATAATGCTTACGATCAGAATATTTAAGTACTAAAAAAAAATGAAATGACTAAAACGGTTTACTCAGTAACTCAGTACACATGAATATAACTCTTCCAACTTTCACAGCACTTAGGTTGGGAACCACAGTAGTGATTTCAAATTATGTGCATTACAAAATCAAAGTTATTACATTCAATAATAATATCTATAACATACCAGTGTCCTTAATTTCTTAGTATTTACAACAGTAGATAGTAATAGAAAATATTTGATTAAGAAATTTGATTAGACCGAACGAATAACATATTTTGTTTAACCTAGTTCTCATACAGAATACAAAAAAATATTTCTTTTTCTTACATAAAATAAATAATAATAAAATAAAATTATTTAAATATTTTTCATAATTTTTTTGGTTGCATTACGCGAGTTAAGTTTACATTACGCACAATTCTATACTTATGTCATTATGTAATGTGATGTAGAAAATGTGAAACAAATACTCCTTTAATGTTTTTAAATAATTTTAAAGAGCACTTAATATTTGTTTTAAAATAGCACTTAATTAGCAGAGAAAAAATATTTATTAATTTTTGTTATACTCGCTTAATTTTTATTTCTCATTCTACGAAAATGAACCACAAAAAATACAATATTTCCGCCTTTAAATCCTTATTCTATTTAGTGATAATTATTACTTAATTAAAAATTTCTAACGAATACTCAATGAACGCTGCTTGTTCTTTCATATTAATTGGTAATAAAAACTAGAAAGCTTTGGCCAAAGAACGCTAATTGAATTGATTCCCTGGGGGTGAAACTTTTTGAATACTTAATCCTAAATTCAACATTAATAACATTAATTCTCATAGTATTATGCTGTATTCCGTAAGGAGGAGATAGAGAGAGAACGATCCATATTTAATCTTTGTATTCATTTTATCCTCATACTCTTAGGTTGGTACCACGTGAATCGTAAACCACATCCATGTGCATCGCTTCGTTTGCATGCATCGGAAATTCCACGAATGATATTTTACTAATGTTCGATTGAATTACAGTATCTATTGCAATTTTTGAAGAATATTGATCGCAGATTCTTCGCGCCATTATGGAATATATGTCACGAGTACAAGATTTATTGTAACTGGACCAGCGTTTTAACTATTTCTAATTAATATGTCGTTACATGTTGCAACTTATATAAATCACGGCAGATTAGCCCAGCAAACTAGACACAGAAGATCCTGAACGGCCGTGAAAACCTAGGAACATTTTTAAATTCTTTACTTGCCTGCCGGGACATGAATGGCATACTTTATGTTAATGAGCACCGAATAAAATAAACATGGTCACAATGGTAATGCATTTATTGAGTCAATTTATTGTCACATTTTTTTTAGATTGCTCTTGTACCAACATCTTTTGGGGGTTCGCCACAGACTACCAAATATATAGACATGAACTAACGGAAATTCCTTGTTTCAATATTTTCATTTTGGTATCATTCGCGTGATCACGTTGGTACCGCTTACGCAATCAAATAACTTCGTGACTTTTTTTAAATATATGACTCGATTGGAATGAAAATTTAAACGCTGACAATATAATATGCTTTAATGTAAAAAATACACAAATACTTATTTTTCGAAGAGTAAATACTTTTACTGTGTCATAAACTTTCGGATTTATGTTTCCACAAATAATATGTATAAAATGTCCCTCGTCCCGCAACTAATAATAATAATAATAATTTAATTTTTGATTCATAGTGCAGTGTGTTTGTGTATTTTTACATATCGGATAAACATTTCAGCAAAGTAAGACATATATCTCGGTACCCTGCCTGCTACACTAGTATTTTACTGTATTATAGTGGACAGTGCTTTTCCAATACAGTAATAAACAAAGTGCGATGTTCAACACACAATAAAAAATATATATAGAGTTAAACAAGACGCAATTAGATTAGATAAATACGTTGTAAAACTTAAAATAAATGCAATGTTCAATGTACAAAGAAATATATATATATAGAAAGAGTAAAACAAGATGCAATTAGATAATTCAATATAAAGGTACTGTTATAGTAGTTTTAATCTCAATTTTAAACTTTTAAAAGTTATTGGGCGTAATTTCTCCCCATTTTGTAGAGCCAGAACTGCACTTTTCGTAAAAAATAGGTAAGACTATGGTTGCAATTTTTCACGTTTTCATTTAGGCTGTTATATATTTTTGGTGCTATAAACAAACTGAATCTTTGTGCAAAATGTTTGTTTAATTTTGGCACAAGATAGTGACAGTTGATCTTTGTCCTTGTTAAGTGAGGGTATGTAATTTGCTGGTAATATTGTTTATGTCGGTAAAATTTTTTTAGGACGTGACATTTTTTGAAAAGCAAAGGGGCTTCTTATGAATAACTCTCAAAACCATTTACTTACGGAGTCTAAATATTAGTAGCTGCATCACCCCAACTGACAATCGCGTAGTTAAGTGGCGAGTGGCACACTGCAAAGTATACAATTCTTCTCAAGGATGTATCGAGTTCTTCTCTGACTTCCCTAAAAAGTAGACAAGCTTTCTTATTCGGCTCGTAAGATACTGAATTTTTTTTCTCCAGTTTAGGTGATGGTCAATTTGTACTCCTAAAAACCGTATACTTTACGTTATCTGTAGTTGAGTACCGACACAAGGTTTATTTTTCGATTGGCATGTGTGAACCACCAACTTTTATTACCAATTAGGTATTTGGATGGAAAGCCATACAATATTAGATTAATGATTAGTTCAGTCACTTAACTGCAGTCGCCTGATGCATTTTTAAAAACCGGCCTCGATACTTGACCTGTGCTGGAGTGGAACTGAATTATTCATCGCTGGTGAGTTACCCACCCAGTGCCTGTGTGTATGCATATTGTGCAGGTTTGCGGTTAATAATGGCAACGAAGCTGAATCCCAGACTCTGCCATTTATTTATACGTACTAGCCTGCACACATTAACACACACACACACACACGCGCACACACACACACACACGCACACACTTACTTTCTTAAAAAACTTACTTTCAAACATTATACTCAACCCCCCTCAAATTTGACATATATGTATATACAGGTGTAACAGACCTAGTCCACAATATTTCTTGGGTGGATATCTGACTAAATTACGAGTCGAAGATGTTGAAGGGACATGTGCCTAATCTCAACCATGTCAGAGATATAAGCATTAAAAAAAACATAATTATGCGATTATTACGATTAATTGAAATATTTTATTAATTCAAAATTATATATTGAGTACAAAAAATTAAAGGTCATCAAGGTTTGACTATTTTTTGTTAGGTGATATAGTGTCTGAAGCAAAGATATACTGTTAATATTTTCCGTAATAATGCAAATTTTGCACATATTCCTTGAACATTTAGTCAGGTATTCACTCATAAAATATTGTGGACTAGGTCTATTACAACCTGTATATGTATGAATATTGTTACGAAGGTACCAAGAGTCGCACTTTGTCAACTTTGCAAATTTGGATAGGAAGAGTTCCTTGTTCGAGTGCGGGTGGCAACAAAAATATATTTTCGATAAATTTATTTTATCTTTCTTATTCATATATTTAATTTGTATTAAATATTTTTCAGCACATTCTTACCATACAAGGTAAATTCACGGAAATCATTTTCGATTATGTAACAATCCCTAAATTTAAAACATAAATTTCAAACACATCTGCAACTTCTAACAATTCTGCACCTATTAAAACTTTGCCAATTCACGGTTTGCGATCATTTTGGGGCGACATTGATAGTTCCCAATATCTCATTTAAATTAAATATTACGACTGCCTTAGCTAAGCATCATCTGAAGAATCTGAAGAAAGTAATATTTTTTTTTAAATATGCGTAATAAAATAGAGATATATTAATCAATTTATAAAATAACACACTTTATCTCCTTTCAACCACTAAGTTTATTCATTAAGTTTATTTTTAATAAACAAAGAATATAAGTGCTTTAAGTTATCTTACAGCGGAGCGTATATTTTAAACTCGCCTCTTCAATAGGTCTTGGGTGAATTTTAATTGTTCTTTAGACATATTTTATGGTTCGACTTTTAATATTTTTTTTTACTCAGAATAAAAATAATGTTTTTATTAAAAAAAATTCTACATTACATTACATTGACCTAGAAAGATAAATAGTACCAGTGGTGTACACTTTATATTGCCAGCAAGACAGTTGCCAAGCGGCGATGCATGGCAGTTGCCTTTAATGTCTTTCGACTATGAAGCGTGGTGGACACGTGTCACCGCCAGATACTGCGTATTTAAATAATTTTTAGTATATGTTCCTGTTGGGTAATTGTGTGGGTTAAAAGACAGGTTGTACTGTAGTTGACCACATTTTTATTTTTATATTATTTGTAACGGAAACACTGGACATGGCCGCGCAGCAGTCACCATTTGCCATGAAGCGATCACTACATAGCAACAAGTCGCTAGTATGTATTTTAATATTAAATATGTATTTTTAATATACTTATTATCAACAGTATCACTTCTCCCTGTATATACTCGTAAATCATTCACTCACCCTAATATTTATGCCTACAAACAGCAGAAAACTAAAAAAAAAACGTATTATATTTCAGACACATATCATATCACTCCTGCATAGAATAAGTTTTTCTAGTTCGACAAAAAAATATTAGCTTTCAAATATCTTAGGTTCTTTATTAATACGTCTTGAAAAGTTCAACAAGAGTAACTATTTTTTAAATATAAATTAAGCATTAGTGTTAATATTTCATGATAATAATGTATGAAGAATAAATTATATCAAAAATATAAAATTGGTATAAGAATTTTTATCTAAAATAGCTTAAGAATGAATATTAAATAATAGTAATATAATATTTATCCATATCTAACAATTCTTGAAGCACGAGTCATATCCAAATAATTAATCTACTGTCAGCATCTCATAAAAAACAGGGCTTTGTCTGTTTGTAAGCAGAAGCAAAACTGTCTCCCACGTCATGTCAGGGTAGGGTTGTTTCTAGTCAACGATTTAATTGAATGTGAAAAAAAATCTTCTATTTTTAAATAGTTGTATTCTTTTATCTGACACAATATTTTAAAACTATTATATTTGTGCATCATAACAATGTATTTTTTGTTTTAGCCAACTATTAATGATTAAATCAAGCAAATTTTTATATTTTTATATATTTATTTAGAACAACTGTTGACATAAATATAATTATGGGGGTGGCTATCGACATTTATAAAAAAATCTAATTATGGTAGGGTACCTACATAACCCCGCGTGGAACCTTGCTATTTGTACACAATTCGTTCCACGAGGATTTGTACGAACAACGAATCAATTTGTAGTAAAATAAGTTGGCTCTATTTGTTCCAAACTCCCGGATGGTTGTTTATGTATACCTTTATGATATTTTTATATATTTACTTTTTTATTGAGTGACTTCAATTTCAAAATTCGTAATGAGTTCTTTTTTCAGTTGTCACTACATTCCTTTTAGGCTTTTTTGGATCCACGATTCCACTTATTTTCAACGAAAATATTTAAAAATAACACGGGTTTCACTAATCTTGTACAAATGATGAAAGAACCAAAGCGACACGTGACTTGGAACGCGTGATACGGATACCAGACAGACGTACGAATACCGAATCGAATTTTGTTCGAAAATGGTTGAACGAATACCGAATTGTACGAGTCGAAATTTACCTGTTCTAAAAACCAATGCCACATTTTGTTACTCCTTTATCATGTTCACGTTCCGGTATGTAGGTAAATAATTTATTTGCGAATTCAGTTTCTATACAGTGTCTGCTTATAAATTTGATATCAATAAATAATATATATCTAATTCCTACCTATTCAAAGTACAATGCTAAGCAACTGTTTTCTAATAAATTAATTTTAAAATATCAGAAATAAATATGTATTTAAATTTAATTCCTTCCCAATTAACTAACTGTACATACATCAAAATACATGCGATGTTTACAAATAATCATGGGAGAACTAATATTATTTGCACAATATTTAAATTAAATTTTTTTATGCATTATTAAATACTTAAATATTCAGTAATATTTCATACACTAGATATGAGAAAAATATTACATTAAGTATATAGTACAGTTGAATATTACGAATGTATTACTCGTCTTGAATATAATTTATTTTTTTAATATTAAAAAAATATTACACTTAAATATGTGAGACAATTTCTCATATTTGAATGTTGAATACATTATTGTAAAAATTTTCCTTCCTGAATATATACCTGAAAAACCATATTTTTTGGTGCGATGTCTCATCAACCCACCAAATTCATTCCCTATGGATTCTACCGAAGAGAATTTTCCACCTCGTTAGAATACTATTTTCTAGATCTTTATCCGATATAGCCATAATATAGTATCGGAACTTTTAGGTTTTCGAATTTCTCGATTTAAATATATGTACATATCAGTAATAGCACAATGATTTAGGCTTATTTTCAGTTTTTAGAAACAAGATGTACATATAAATACTATGAATGATTATGTCCAATCTTGGCATCATTGCGCACACAAAAAAATATAGTGTACACACAATTTTTAACATGACTTTTTTGTGTCGCCTTCTATCGCAGATTGACAAATAAGTTGCATTATATTAATTTATTCTGTGCAATATGTACAAGATCGCCAACATTTTGGACACTGGACCACTTTCTACACCTTTGCTGAATAATCTTCCAATAATCTAATAAATTGTAAAGATCATATGTTTCTTTGCGGAGAACATGACTGGAGTATGTAGCTCTCCTTGATAATTCTTATTAGTTAGCTTGACTTAATTATGTATATTAATACATCTTCATTAGAAATATAGTCAAACCAGGCCCAATCCAGTAGCCTTATTCTGGTAACTCCCGTTGATCGAGGAGGATACGTTTTGGATATGGTCGCGATAAGCGAAATTTCTCGATCAACGCGGGATTTAAAAAATATATATTTTAATATGAAAAGCATATTATTATTATTTTTATTTTTTTTAAATTTATTATCTTTGTTTTATTAACCACTAAAATGAATTTAAATACATCTACCGGTTTCGAAAAATACAATTTTCTTCTTCAGGATGTCATAACTAACTAAAACATGTATTGTTTCTTTGACGGAATCTATTTTAAAAAAAAAAAAAAAATTTTTTTTTAGTACCTAACACAAATCATTACTTAATACAAATTTACTCGAATAATTTTTAGGAAAAAATTTTAGAATGGAACTCGTAGTTAAATATAGTTAGTTGTTTATAATTTTTTGATTAGTTTTACAAGCCTTATTTATCTCCAACGATTCCAAATTATTTAATTTGTGACTAACACCGTTTATATGCAAAATTGACAATCCCAATTTTTTATCAAAATCATGACCATTTTCTATCAAATGATTAGCAAATTCTGAAAACCGGCACGATTATTTAAACTCATTGTGTGGTTAATTAAACCAAGATAAAAAATTATAAAAATTTGATCATACCACAAAGATACATTGCTTTATTTAAAAGTACAAACATTATTAATAACAACAAAACAAAAGACATTTTTATTTATTATCTTTGTTTTATTAACCACTTAATTGAGTTTAAATACATCTACAATAGGTTAATAAAACAAAGATAATAAATAAAAATACGAATTTTAACCACAAAGTTAATATTGATAATTTTAAAAGTATATATAACATTATTTATTTATTTTGTTCCGCATTGCAATAAAGAATCCAGATTCTACGTACTCTACGTTTATTATGCAAAATTAACTGATAACTGTCAAATAAGCCGTTACAACTATACTTTACGCTCATAATTTCGTCATTTTCTTCTAACAGCTCCATGCATTGATTTTGACACTTTAGACAGGTTCCGAGACGTCATTTTCTTGGAACATTGTATAGCAGTCCATTTCTTGCATTTATTAGTTAAGGATTCACCGTGTGATTTTAACAAAGTCTGAATATCATCTATCGTGCGGTTGATACTGCAGATAAGATTATACTGAATGATACAGAGTTTTTTTTTGTCTCACTCGCAACTATACGCATATGTACTTGTATGATGTGAGTGAAAAAGAAAGATAGCACGCACGCACGACCATTCATTATGACGATTCCTGGCAAGTGTCAAAGCCAGATAAAAAAAAAATTAAAAGATCGCGATATAACGAATCCGCACTCGTCGGGATCGCGATGAACGAGGGTTACCTATACTGATGTGGTAACGATTTTGTTATTTACTCCCCCAGCGCATAAATAATAACACGGGTCCTTAAAATTGCAAAAAAAAAATTATGCACTACATACTATGATCCAAAATTAGAGGGAACATTGTTTGTGTCCCAACATAATAAAGCTCATTGAAAATAAAAGTGCCGCAATACGAAATGTGTCATTTCGCTTTTTTGAATTCAATTTAGAGTGAACTTGGAAACTACGAGTTATGCAGAAACTCTCACTGTTATAATTGCACAAAATACTGATTTTATGCCGATTTTTTTATACAAAATCTTACAAAACAAGAGTTTTTGGATGGTGTCACTTTTCTAAGTTCAAAATATAATAATAAAAGAATTAAAAATATATTTGTTGCGTACAAAGTATAGACACCGGAAGAATTTCAGGACAGGAAGGCACTCATCACAATCCGGATTCTGCTGACATGTCCAAAGATGTGAACTGTATATTTTAACTCACTATTTCGTCAAAGGTTTCAACACAGAATAGACGCGAAGTTTCGAATTAGTATAATATTATAATCCTTTCTGTTCGGTTTATGGTCGCCAATAGAAGGCACAGTGCATTATTTTCGTTCAAAAATTAATATTATACATATGTTCCAAACATCATTAATTGTACGAAATTACTAAACCGCAGTATTAAACGTAATGGAAGGTTATTTATGTTCATAAATTAATAACTATAAAAAAAATTACAGTTTCTGTTTTCTTGTATCTTCTCTTCCCTCTCATACAGTATCTTAACAAATAGATCGCGTCATGAAATATTACGGCGTCTGTGAAAAATAAAATTGTTAAGTCGACTGTACAAATGATCAGCAGTTTATCTTATGTACTTAACCACCGAGATTAATCTCTAAATTATCTTTCTTAGTTTCCGTAAATTTCAAAAATCATTTTAGAAATCACATCTTGACGGCATTGGCGTAATCATAAAAATTGGGCCTATTGAGGTAAAATAGAAAAAATCCTCCTCTAGATATGTATTGTGTACTACGCTTTAATAAAAGTTGAATAAAATTGAACTCTTGCTTTCTTTAACACTTACTCTTTCTTGAAAAGAACAAAAGTATGATTTAGGTGTTAATATTTACCTACTTGCAACTGAAATAATCATTGCTTCGCTTTATGATTATTTTCGCTTTATGACTATTTTCGCTTTGCCCGACATTAGCCGGATGTATACCGGATATTAGCGTATATATACTATTGTAGTTATACATCGATAACGTTTTAACATATTTTCCTAATCCATGTGAGAAATGATTTATAAAATTTTATAGTTACATTTCTTGCTGTGTTGTATTATTGTTAGTCTATATTCTTGCTGTAGTGTATTATTATTATTCCATATAAAAGGTATTGTAGGGCACGGACGAACTTTTGGGACCCTACCGAACCTGGGTCCTAATGCACTAAGTTCTATTTGTCCATGTTTTTCTCGGTGTTTCCATTATTAGCTTCAATAAGGGCTGCGAAACTCGTATACAGTTCTCTAAGATTATTTTAACATATGTTAGGTCAACTAATTTCGGAAACGTAAAACTCTAAATTACTTTAGTTTTAGTCCTGAGAAAGATGAAAGCATGGAGGCTGCAATGAGCAGAAAATTGTAGCGATAATGTCCAGACAAACCTGCTAGATGTAGAATCAATAGTCTGGACCACAACGACCAGGTCAAGAGATGTATAGCGCACATTCCCCCCTAGATATATGATAGGAAGAGGAATATAAACCAGAAAATAATTGTCAGCAAACGCTCTCCAGTGTAGATTTCTTATTGCATATTTTTCTATCTGTAAGTAAGAAGTCTTTCTAATTCAATCTGTTCTTGCCACACAAATGCACATACCCACATACAAACTCCACTATCATATTTAAAATAACATGTGAGCGCTGGGAGAACTATATGGGGGCACCACATTCTCACATACTCAACCTTCTGATTCATAACATTCAATGTTATACAAACCTATATTAAATGTTAAGCAATAATACCATTTATCATTTAGTGCGATATTTTAAATGATTTATTAAAAACTGTATAAAAATACATTTTTCTGACCTCAACCGAAAGAGCGAAAGAATCCCTTATTTAGTAGCTAGGTTACACCTTCACTATGATTTATATTATCTTAAATGGTACTGTATAGAGCCGTTGTTCCTCTAGTCTCCCCCTGTCGCCGGGTCCAGTAGTGATGGCGGCCATGAACTTCTAAATCCCACGAGGCCGAGAGAAGTATAAGAACAATCATTGAGTTTACAAGACTGTCGCACCGAGTGGGTTCACTCGATAAGCGCACAATATCAAGAATATCGATTCCATCGCAAATTACCTACTTGGATATTTTTTGCTGATACCTGATCAGTCGTCAAGTCTTGATTGTTTTTCCAATACGAATACCTTGCAAAATCAATGACGTGGTTCGCTTATACAGGAGTAGATTTAAAAAAAAGTAAAATAATAGTTCAAACTAAGGACATCTTGTACCTAGGGACGCGCTACATGATATCACAATACACGAAATAAATAAAGAAACGAAAAAAAGTCCGAGCGTAATATTAAAACTTCAATTGCGTTAAAAATCTAGCATAGTTAATAAATAAAAATCTAATTTAAATATCATCATGAAGAGTGTAAAATCTGTTTATAAAATAAATATGTATTTTTCGGATCAAATTCTCAGCATTTGCTGTTTTACGCATATTTATGCGTAAAACTTTTTGACAGTAAAATTCCCAGCAAATATGCGTAAATTTTTTTAACAGAATTTACTAGATGGCGCTTATCATGATTATGATGTTATTCGTTCATCAATTTTACGCATCAATTTGTGAACAATTTGAATAATGCTGTCTGTCAGAAAGTTAAAAAAAATATATTTAGATAAAAAAATAATTCACGAATCACGATATTTTCAAATACTCAATCACTGATAGTGAGTGTGACTCAAATATATCAGTGATTGACTCACAGTTCGTGACGTTGAGCTCATCACTACTAAGGATACCTAATGATTTTTTATAATGCATATACGAAAACATTGTTTTGTCTTTGGTAATATTTATTTACTTGTCTGTGTTGATAAGTTACGGTGAAAATAATATGTTTGTACCTCAAAAGTAAGTATTTTTGTATGCTTTTGTCTTTTAAAACCTTCCTTGTGTTATATAATTTAATACATTGCATAATCAACTCTTTCTGTTGGTAATATGTTCACATCTCTATAATGCATGAAATTCTAATCTCAATTTTACTGATGCAAATTTTAATTTGTAACATATGTAATTGTACCTAGGGACATTTCATTTTAATAATTTTTGCTATCTTTTTTCGCAGATTTGGCATTATGTCTCGCAACAAATAAAACATTAAGAGACAAGATCCGTCTAAGGACATCTTTAAATTAGCAGTGAATGAAATATTAATTTCGGGGAAAAATTAGCGAGGTGCAACAAAGCATTGCAATGTATCAAAATTAACGCTTTTTGGACAAATAATTAAATTTAAAAATTCAAGATTAGAGATTTTTTAATACTAAACCACAATGAATACAAAAAAATCACATTGGAAAGTATTTTGTGATATAGAGGAAATGGCATTATTGAAATACATAGAAATGATCTAACCAGGATAATACTTAAATTTCCTTGCTTATCAGTTCGCTATAGTTAACAATAAGAAATATCATGATGATAAAATGCGATGCAAAAACAAAAAGGATTCCAAACTTTCATAAAAGACCCAAAAAATTTTTTTTTAAATTAATTCACAAGAAAAGTCATTGATGGAAAATTCAGCTGAAAGCTCTTTAAATCAAATCATGTTTGCCACGTTTGCCATGTCATTAAAAGTTAGAAGGAAAACTGGTTAATATACATAGCTTGTCAAAATTTGGCGTGAAAAACATGTTCAGGACTCGGTGTTTGACATGTGAGTTCATTTGTCAAAGATGCTGGCAGTGTGATAGCGACTACAGTGCTAATTATGAAAACTTTAACCCCATTACTGTGTGTATTGATAACTCATTATGCTCATCAATTGCAATTTTAATCATATTATATTTATAAATTTACAAAAAAATGTTTAGAGCTTTCATTTTCTTTTATAATTTTTTATTTGTAATTAATATTTACTTAAAATATCTTTTAATTACAGTTATGTTTGCTTTTTTTTACCCCAAATTTATTTCTGATTAATATAATATGTGCTAAAGATTATTGAATGAAGCATTTGCTAATACATGTATCAAAAAAACTATTATTAATATTCATATCAACTATTTTAATGTCCCCAGGTATAAACACCCCCTGTCCAAGAAGTCATTCTAATATTCTTCCGTTTTCATCTATTGTGCACAATTAATATGACATTTATAAAATGTCAAGTGTCCCAAAAAATTGACCAGATTATTTTTATGTTACGTATGTTTATGTTACAGATATCCAGGTTCGAATCCCGGTAGCGACAAAAATATTTTTCGATAAAATTGATTTTATATGTATATCTTTCTAATTAATACATTTAATTTGCGCATTAGTATTTTTTTATATAGAAAACGGATTGATGCCTTTGAGGTGTAGTGCTGGCAAGATGCACAAATGTCTCCACAAGAATTGACTCTCAACCCACTCAATTCAACTCTCAACTGCCTGAGACGAATCCTTAAATTTTTTGGGCATCTTGCAAAAAGAAATGATAGCTTGGAGAACTTTGTCATTGTGGGCCATGTCGAAGGACAAAGAAGAAGATCGCCCGCCCGTCGGACCGACTGATTGGAAAAAATATAGGCACTTCTCCGGTGATAGTCCAAAGATCTGCAGGATGCCGAAAGAAGTAGAGGAACATAGTCAAGAGTTCAAGAAGATCACGATCCTGTCATGAGGGACTGACGTGGATGATGAAAAATAAAATTGTTTTAATATTGCAAGTACGCAACGAGCGCCTATCCACCTTTCTACTGAGTTTTTACATTGACAGAAAAATCTATTTCAAAAGTAGAACATGTGCGCAGTAGATCTGCTCATTTTCTGTTATATTTAAACATCATTTCCAAATTATATGTTAAACAAGATACTTGAAATATTCCAATTCAAAATGAATTTCGACACAATTCGAATTTTTTTTTTCTTCAACACATTTACATCTCTTTTATCCTATTTGTTACATTTACATATCTTTTTGAAAATTGTCGGAATATTTTCTAGTTCCAGAACTAAATGGTGCTAGATTTCGTTTAGCGGATGTTATTCGATATCATACGAAAACTGCAGAGAACTCACAGAGCCCGATTGCACCATGGAAAACTTTTATTGTACTATTTCTTTCAATCGCTGGAAAAATATAATATACCGACTGCTCTGCGTCCAGTTTTCGCATTGTACTTTATTTTTAGCAAAGAAGAAAATCAAGGATACAAGAAAAAATAAATACTGCAGTTACCAATCAAAAGTAGGAATTTCATTACCGGTTTTACCGTTACCGATAATAACAGTAATTTAAGCAAAATCTACTTTCCATCTTCAGGTAAAACAGGAATCTATTACTAATGTGAATGTATGGTCTTTTATTGGCTCCTATGTAAAGGAAAATCCATTTTCGATATTAGAGATAAAACAGAATTCTATCAATATTTGAATATGCCCTAGAACACACAATTACTATATTTTTACCTACAAAGGCACTGTTATTAAATAAATATCAGATATATCATAGAGACGAAGCTATTTTCATTATATTTAATGGAAAATATATAGAAATATGGGATAATTACAGGGCTTACGACCTGTCTTCGACTGACTTAAGTGATCACTTTATATATATAACGTTCACCAATTCTCACCCCTCAATCTCTACATTTATCAAATTTTTTAAAGTTGTGTATATGTTAGTACGTGAACTCGTTTCGAGTACCACTATACCATCACCATCTATGGACCAAATTTGATCATTCATTTTTCCTTGAAACAGCATATATGTCAACTCAATGAGAATCTGATTTTTTTAAGCCAGCCGAAGACAGATCGAAAGCCCTGTAATTACTTCATATTTTAATAATTTTATATATGCATTAAATAGAATAAAAATAGCTTTGTCTCTATGAGATATCTGATATTTATTTTAAATAGAATTCGATTACTAATGTCTATGGGTGAAATTTTCGACTCGATACAATCTCTGAGATAATAATTATGATCCTGTGAAATTTTTTGGAGACAACTCTCGACTCTCGTAGTCTACTGTGTACATACCAAGTCGAGGATTTTGAACCCTAGATCCATTTTTATTCTCCATCCCAAAATATTGTATAATACATACAGAAAAACATTCTTGAATGTCATAACCTATTTACTAACACTATTATTTTTTGCAACAATGAGATAGTGAAGCATGTCAGAAATGAGCTTTTGTAGTATGTTAAAAAAATAATTAAAAAATCTAGAATACCATGCATTTTAATTTTTTTTTTAAATGTGCAAAAATAAAACGGTTTAAACCGATCGTTTTTAAAACACGCAACTTTGAACATCTTTAACTTATTTTTCATATTTCAAGTTATCAAAAAAAGTTCTTTCAGGTTTGTAAATGAGATTTTTATAATATATATATTTTTTAAATTAAAAAAAATGACTCCACTACCTCATTATCAGTACTGCAAAATTATATTGAGATAAAATATATGTACTCGGATCAGTACAATGTTGAAAGACCTTAATTTTATATCTTTTAAGGTGTTAATTTTTGGAATCTTTACAATACAAACATTGACAACATTTGTATGAAAAATTGAGGGAAATCAATATAATCACAAACATCATAGAAGAAGAAGAGATAAAATTAGACTACCAATCAGGAAAAAGGCTAGATCTCAGAATTCAAAGATAAAGATAAAGAGATTCAATGTAATGCTAGATGAGAGAGAAATTACATAAATTTAAAATTATGAAATATTGATATTATTTATATAATACGTACTTATAATTATTTATATAATACGCACTAAATTAAGAATAAATAAATAAATAATTTGTAGTACCTTTGTAGGTAATTGTGTGTTCTTAGACATATTGAACACTTTCAACATTTTCAATGTCTGTTGTTCTTGGTAAAAGGCTTTATTTTTACTTTTGTCTCGATCTTTCTCTATGCCTTTCTTCTTTTTTTCATTTACAATATTCTTATTAGTTAAGCGATGATTCTTCGCACCTATTCCACCATATATAACGGAAATATACCGAAGTTATATATCTTTAATCGTAAACGATAATCCAGGATGATGGATTTTAGAGCACCAAGGGTCCATGCGATCTTCAGTTTAAGAGCAACTAATTTAAAACACTAATGTTTTGCTCTACTTCTTTCAAACCAGTAAATCTAAAAGCTCTGAATTTTATAAATAAAAACGCTATACATGTCTCAGACATTTCTGCATAGAATATGATTTTCTTATTTAAAATAGAACTCATGTTTCACACATGATAGGCGGGGGGATACATGCCAAGGAAAACAGACTACAGAGTCAGTGAAAAATAACGTTAAAATTAACGGTCCCAGTTAAAGGTTAATAAACACAGTGTCACGTTTGTAATCTGCATATCTTAATAGATATTAGGGTGGAAGAGGTGGAAATCAGTTTGAAAATATCGCAGATGTTTAGTATCCACTTGCGAGAGAGCGAGAAAGTCACGTATTCAGCTACCACTGGTGCCCTCAAGCCACCCCTATCTTTATTACTTGTGTGATGCCTGCGGCATAAAATATAATGTTTTTAACCAACGACCGTTTCCTCCATAACATTATGTAAAAATTGTTTTATTTTTTAATACTCATAATATATCTTACATAATCTAATCATTTTTTAATTTTGTTCAAGCGCACATTCAATAAAGAAGTTTATTATGAAATTCTTTGTGGGTTCCAGTTAAGTTTCTCAAAATCAATACACAACATTGAATCAATTGAATAGTGACGTAAGTCAGAAATATTATCAGATATTAATAGATTTTGAATAGCAAAAAATATTTGGTTGTTTAAATAGAAATCACCTTTAACAAAGGCATTACAAATGTGTGTAGAATGACATAATATATTTATTTTAAAATGCGTATTTGAATTTACATATAACTTCATTCTTTACAAGAAAAATGTTTGTGGTTTACGTGGTGAGTAACCTAACCTAATCTAACCTAACCTCCTCTTGGATTGTCGGTTATGTACATCGGCTCTGTTTTTTTCCAATTCCGGGATACCGAGAAAAGTGGTGTTTTTTTTATGTGGTGAGTAACCTAACCTAACCTTACCTTTCTCAAAGATTGCCAGGCCTTTGACTCTCTTTGGTAATATAAATCTTCTACAATTAAGTTGATTTGTATCCCCCGCGATACGGTAATTTTTGAAGCAAAGCCTTAACAATGACAAGTGTTACTACGCCGAAACGTCGGCCTTAAGAAAACCATCTACAAAAAACGCAATCTAACCTAGAAGATACCAGTTCCGTACACTTATGCTCGCGGAAACCTTAAATAAAATCTAATTTAAATAAACTATAACAAAATATATCATATAAAAATCTAAAGAGGCTTGTGTTAATTAGTTATTATAGATTCGGTCACCTGTATAAGGATTGTATTTATGATGTACCAGAAGGATGTGTAAGGTGAGAATAGAGGCCTTATACCTCCTCGAATTCTCCAGTATGTATATGAAATGTTACCAATATAGGGTTTGTAGTTGTGTGTGTGTATGTGGCTAGAGCGGGCGTATTACGATTGAAACAGTACTTACGATAGTTGAGTTTATTTACAGAAGAAGCACAATTGAAATTAAACTGTTTGTTACATTACACAAAGTTCAAGATAAACGAAGATCACTGAAGGCGGTGCCGAGATACACGCGAGAAGATATGTCCGAGGAGGTGGCCAGGAGAAGAGTGGTCAGTTCAATGGCTTCTTGGACTAGTTCGATCGCGATGTATTGTTGTCTGTAATTTAGTCAATTTGTCAAGTGATTTTTTATCTGGATCTGTGAGGCGCGATCAGGACCTCCACAAATCATTTAACGAAGGTTGTTTTCCGATGTCTTTAGGAATGTTATCCCTTGAACGAGTACGAGAATTTTGAGAATAAAACAGGAACGTAAGGGAAAGCTGGTGACGATGAGACTAATGGATAGATATAAACAATAAAAAGGGCGGATCATATCACACACGTAATAAGGGACCGCGTGTGTAAAAACATAACACTTATTAAATTTGGTAGACAGACGATAGAACGAAAAATAATGTATGATTTATTTGTTCTTGGGAATTATAATATTTTTTCTAGGGATGATATAACTGAGCAAATAAGTATCGAAAATAACTCCATGGAATAAAGAGAATGGTTCATTGATACGAATTTTATCACTTGATTGGCAATATTCTCGTACTATCACTGATGCCGGGAACGATCTGGCATAATAAATTATAAATTAAAATTATTTGTACGAAGTCTCAATTATCGACGAGCTCGCACGAGAAGTATTTCATATTTTTGTCTACGATGAAATAGAGTTGCATTAAGTAACTATTTACAGTTAAACATTCTAGTTAATGTTAATCATTAATGCGTATTATCCGTACTATTTAATAGGTTCAAATCAGTTGATTAGCAATGTACATATTTTTCTTGGAATAATATTTATACATACTACTCGTTAATTTCTAGTAACTTATTATACATGAGTTAATTTATTATTAGACTTAATTTGTTGGATGTATACCATTGAAAATTGTAAAGTAAAAAAATAAATATTATATATCGCTAAGCTGGATATATTATTCATGTAAGATTAAAAACTAAATTCTGTTATCATAGTTAATAGTCATTCGTAAGTCACTTGTAAGCTATTCGTAGAATGTTTTTTATAGAAGTATAGAACTGTAAAAATAAATTGAACACATAAAAATCATGGTAATGGCCATGGTATTCGCTTTATTAGAAAGATAATTTAAATATGAATTAAATATATTAATTAGTAAGATATACATATAAAATCAATTTTATCGAAAAATATTGTTGTTGCGTCACCGGGATTCAAACCTGGATCTCTTTCCAAATCGGGGAAGGTTCATTATCCAACTATGCTACAGCGACGATATTTTTGGCGACAAATTTTCGATCCTATATGTTACCTTTTTGATATTAATACATTTAATCATTCCATCATTTGAAAGAGCCATCTACCTTATTTTATATATATATTTATAAAATATCGTCGTAACTAAAATATTTTTTCGATAAGTAGATTTTTTCAGTATCTGTATGTTAGTTACTCAGTATGTTAGGTTAGGTTAGTCAGTTATTACAGTAAAATGAGTTCTTCTTCTGTGCCAGTGAGTAAAATTTAAATAAGTGATTAAATCATATTATCCCAATATAATTGTTTGCCTCGGGCAAAAATATTACAGTAGATTTAATTATTATTTTTCACAATATCTTATTTTTTTAAGATCTTCCATCTACGCTTTTCTCAAATCCAATTTATCACAGATGTTACACGATTTTTTTTCATGTTTCGTTATTTCAAAATCATTAAGATCTGGTCCGCAGCTCTTTTTCCTTATAAAACACTAAAAGGTTCCTTTGAAAAAGTCTTACTCATAAATGATCATATTATATGAAAATGTATTTTTCTGCAAGAAAGATGTGAAATATCACCGCTGGGAATTCGTAATGAATATAAAATATACATATATATATATCATTATCAAATTTACAGTAGAATGTTTTTATTTCACGTGGCAATGTTGTTTTGAATTATTGCAAATGACTCCATTTGCGTACGGCTTTAGGCTGTTCCTACAGGGAATAAAAATCTATATACTTACATGTATTTCATACACTTTAATTTATTTTGCCACACGTGATAAATATCATTCTCTTTCTTTCAAAATTTTGGAATGTTCTGCGAATTTCAAGATCATTAATTACGATTCGCGAAGAAAATTCTTTAATCGCAATTTCCAGAGTATAATAGTCGTATTTAATAAGAGCATTGAATTATCTCGGATCTATAATTACTGACGACGGTAGCTGCGAGATCGTAAGTATGGCGAAAGTTCTATGTACAGACTTGACAAAATATGGAAAGACCGCGGTATTTCCACCACAACTAAGATCAAGCCTGTGCTGTATGCACCAGGTTGCGTTCTATATTTTAATATAGTGTGGAATCATGGACGCTGAAGGTAAGGGAGATAAGATGGATTGATGCCTTTGAAATGTAATGCTGGAGACACGTGTAACGACTCGAGACAAGAACAGACTCTCAACCATTTGCCAGAGACGAATCCTTCATTTTTTTTAACATCTTGCAAGAAGGGAAGACAGCTTTGAGAAGTTTGTTGAAAGAAACCACAAGTATACTTCTATCCTTTAGACTACACAGGGATAATCAATGATCTTTTTTTATTAATTGGAAAACGATACCTAGTGAAATTGTCATCTGAATCGCGATTAAGTTGTGAGAAAAAAATCGTATGTCCTCTGATCATCACAGAAAAAACACTATCGGCTATAGTACGATGAACACTAACTGTAAAATAGTGCGTGTCCATGGAGGCGACTTTGATCGCTCGTCTCAGATATTTGTGAAAAAACGTCGATATGTACCGGTTGTGTCCATTATCTGTCAGCGTGTCTACTCTGCATACAAAATACTTGCGGCAAAGAATCGTAGATCGCTTTACACTTAACTCTGTACTGTCTTTTGCGCGCTTTCGAGATCAATCTCCGAGAGATATCTCATTGTTTATACAAGGCTGTAAAAATGATAATAAATAAATTTCGTGCATTGTGTTATACGTATAATTTAGATTTCTGCAAATATTTAATCCTAAAAATTGAATTAAAATGGATGATATTTCATTAACATCCAATTAAATGTGCTGAAGTGTACTGAAAAATACATAATTCAGTCTGTTTTGTACAGCATACATTCTTATATCAATATAACATCCTTCTAATGCCTGAAAGCCTTCTGACTGCCGGAAGAAGATATGTTAATATTGCCAGATTTTAGAGTTTTTTTTATATTTAACGTTGAGACCATTTTTATATATGTCCTCTGGCAAACCGTTGGCACGAATATCCGTATTCCAAATTTGTTTTTATGTTATCTCCTACCCACACAAGAAACCACGAGAGACCAACCCCTGTTGTATTGGGGTCTATGTCATACATAGGATGTTTCGAAGGAGCCGTTAATCCTAACTTACACCATCAAAATGCCAACGATCAAAAGTGTTAACCGATTATATATTTTTATTTGATACCTGTGATTGACATCTTATCTACTCATTTTACATAAGTATACTATCTAAATATATTTGGACTGGTATGAATACATTATAAATAAATTTAAAATAGTTAGTAAATAAGTCAATTTAATTAATTAGTAAATAAGTAAATTTAAATTAGGCAGACTAAAATAACACTACTCTGCAGTTAATGACTATTTCAAGTCTAAATTTTTTCATAGATAAAAAGTTTAACTTTCTTTTCTTATATTATATATACTCTAATGATAGTTAATATGTTTGGGAGTGCTATTTCGTGTTATAAAAAACGTAAATTTTAATTACACATTTCAGAATTATATAAGTTACATAATTTCTTGTGGCTGTTAGAGAGTAAGAGTCTGATAAGAGATGAAGTAGACAAAATAGTTGATGTACGTATTTAAAAATTAGAGTTTATTAGATTTTGTCTACGTAATATAATCAAAAAAAACAAAGATACTTAATAAAAATAAAAAGCATATCATTTGTATCTGAACATCAGTAAATATTAATAAAAATTTCAAAATTTATTTAATTCACGAATCTAATCAACTTTTACAATATTTAAAAGATCATGTAATGTTAATTATAGTTATATATTACAGGGTATTGAGCGGAAAAATTTCAAGATTAAATTGTAATTGCTCGTAAACCATTAAGGTGAAGTAAGTGGGAGGGGTATTGTTTGACGCGCGTGATTTGCGGGTTTGCCAGTCGCAATAAGTCACAGGTCGGGAGCGTACCGAGCGTTAGCGGTTGAGCAATATTTAAAGTGCGGTGATTCATTGTTTCATGTACGTCGCGCTTTTTGTACTCACTTTAATATTCGACGAGTAAGTGATGGGCCGAGCACGAAACTTATATAGTGATGGGTTCAAAAGTTAAAACAAGAAGGAACAATGGTTAATCAAACTCTTTCGGGACCATCAACGTCAACAGAGAAGCCAGAACATGTGGCTCAAGTTCGACGCGAAATTATGCGCAATCCACGTAAATCGATAAAGAAGATTGTAGCCTGTACTAGAATAAAAAAACAACAGTGCACGTTATTTAGAAAAATAAACTACAGCTTCACCCATACAAACTGCAAATCGTGCAGTTTCTCGACGAAAATGACAATTCTTTACATGAAACCTTAGCAAGAACGATGCTGGAACGTTTTGAAACAGCACGAACGCTTGGAAACATATTGTTTACTGACGAAGCACATTTTCATATCGATGGCTGTTAATAAACAGAATATGAGATACTGGTGCTCCGATAACCCAAGGGAACATCATCAAAAACGTTTGTATTGTCCAAAAACGACAGTGTGGTGTGCAATCTATGCCGAGGGATTATTTTTAATTATTTTTTTAACCAGCGAGAGACAATCACTGCTGACGTGTATTGCCGAATGATCGACGAGTTTTTGGTACCGCAACTGTAGCTGTTTCCCGGGTTCAACAACAGAACACAATTTCAGCAAGACGGGGCCACTCCACACACAGCTAGAGTTTCAATGGAGAAGCTGAGGGGAATTTATTCTAATAAATTAATCAGCAAGTACGGAGACATACCCTGGGCATCTTACCTTACACCGTATGACTTTTTTTTGTAGAGATTCCTTAAGTTGAGAATTTACAGCTTGAACAATTCAAGCCCTATAAGAAAATATCCGCCGTGAAGTTGCTGCCATTGAACCAACACTTTGCTCTCGCGTGTTTGCAAATTTAAGAGTCCAATTGCAAGAGTGTCTTGAGAGAAATTGAAATATTTAGACGATATTATTTATAAAATGTTAAATAAGCATCGTTAAACTCAATTTTATATAAATAAAATATGAGAATAACTTTGTAGTTTTTTTATTATTTAATATTACACTTTAAAATTTTCCGCTGGGCATCCTTTATCTAAACGTAACCCTTCATATTCTGCGGTTTCATACAAAAGTGTTCGGTGTCATTCTTTTTGTACTTAATGGTGTAGAATAGGTCGATTAATTTGGTAAGGTATTTTGTAAGGCAATAAAAAAGATATACAGACACCTAGTAGATACATAAAAAAATTAATCTATACTATATTACTTCTCTATACACGAGTCTCTGACTCTCATAGAGAAGTAATAAGTGTAAATATACATATATATTTTTTATTTTTTATTTGTTTACTTTATTTTATTAACCACTTATTAAGTTTAAATGCATTTACCGGTTTCGAAAAATACCATTTTCTTCTTTAGGATGTCAATACTAACTAAAAACATATATTTTTTTTTTTACCAGAATCTATTTTTAAAAAAACATCAATTATTTTTAAAAAAAAATTTAGTACCTTTGTTTGAAGATTGTTACTTAATACAGATTTGTATCAAGTAACAATCTTCAAACATTTCAAATGAACAATAGTCGGTTTTCAGAATTTTCTAAAAATTTGATAGAAAATGGTCATAGTTTTGTTAAAAAATTGGTATTGTCAATTTTGCATGTAAACGGTGTTGGTCACAAATTAAATCATTTGGAATCGTTTGAGATAAATAAAGCGTGTAAAAATAATCAAAAAATTATAAACAATCAACTTAAATTAACTACGAGTTCCATTCTAAATTTTTTTCCTAAAAATTATTCGAGCAAATTTGTATTAAATAACAATTTGAGTTAGGTAATAAATTTATTTTTTATATAACTGTTTTTTTTAAATAGATTCTGGTAGAGATACAATAATATATGTTTTTAATTAGTATTGACATTCCGAAGAAGAAAATTGTATTTTTCGAAACCGCTAGATGTATTTAAACTCAATAAGTGGTTAATAAAACAAAGTTAACAAATAAAAATATGAATTTTAACAACCAAGTTAATTTTGCTCATTTCAAAAGTATATATATATATATATATCTGATTATGTATTATATAAAAATGTGTTTATCTAATTATTAATTTAATAAAATATAAATAAATTTGTAAGTGTACGGTAAGTAATTTTAAATTATAATTATATATATAAAAAATTGTATAGGAATTTTATAATTGCTTGTTTAAAGAAAACATGTTTTTTATTTATTTATAATTTAATTTGTATTAAAATATCACGGACCTATATTCTGAAAAACTGCAACTTCACAATAAGAATATATTATCATTAAAAATATAATTTAAAGTCTAATCGGCTCACTGAATTACATTGTAAAGTGCTGCGGTAATTTAACCATACAAAGATAGCATACTATTCATTTATTAGGTTTTTAAAATTAATCATTTTTTTAAATAACATTTAAATGCTTATGTGGAAAAATAATGTAAATTATTTATCAAAAATATTTACGTAATTTTTGAAATTGCCTAGCAACTAAGTTGGAAGTTCTTTCATTATTTGTAGAAAAATGTTTGAGAAGAATTTATGTTGCAGAATATAAACCAAATGTTTACGTAACACAGTTTGATCATGTTCTAAGATATTCTACTCTCACGGGAGACGCTACCACTCGATAGCCACTATCGTAACATTTTCTGTATACATATTTGAACGAGTTTTATTTACTTCACTTGAACTAATTATTTTATTCAAGAGGTAGAAGTAGGTTGAAATAGAGAGGGAGAGGGAGGAAATAAAGTTAACGGTATTTGTACTCTGTTATCGGCAAAGTGTGGGGATGATTTATAGTAAGAACTATGTACTTATTGGAGTGCGGCCAAATCAATGATGAAGATATTTGAAAACTAGTGAAATGATAAATGTATGTCTTATATGTATAACAAATGATTAGAGTAAGTAAAATTATAAAAGGAGTTTAATTCATCGGAGTAAATTAGGTTATATTTGAAGGTTATATTATAGATATAGTTTGTGACGTCATAAATTTGGCCCACATACGAAATTGTCCCGTCACTTATTTTTTTGTCAAGCACCTTGCAATTCACAAATGGTTACCCTTAAGTTGGTATCACATTCGGTTTCTGAGGTTATAAAAACGGTTGCATCTATGATTAATTTTCAAAACCATCGACGAAGCTGTCAGACTAAAATGTAGCTGTGTGCGATTCACTATAGCCAGAGAGTAAGTATTTTTTATTGTTCAATCACTAGTGCATAATTTACTATAAACTTGTTAATCTAATCGCATGGTAAATAATCTTTACAGGATTGTTTCCCTCTAATTTATGCCTTTAGTTTCTGGTGCATATTTCTGGTGTACGCTTTTTGTTTACGACCTTTAATTACTACCTTTAGATATCGCTCGTGAGTTAGTCGCCTCACTGTAGACGACATTCTTTATTATGATGATCAATCTTTAACAAATTCCGTTACGAATCCGATCGCGTCAGCCTGGATGCTGCGGGCCAAACATGATGTGGAGCCAAGACATCTGGTTATCAAAGGACGTCGAACTCGCGCCCAACCTGGCGAGATGAGGATTCGTAAAGTGGATTTTATTTTATTATATTTCTTTTATTTATTATGTTTTATTCTGATTCGATATCTTTCTTTTTCTAATATCGCCCCCAGGTGTTACTATAAATTTTTCCCAGTTTAGGATAAAGGCAGAATAAGACAAAAGTGAGGTGAGTATGTGTTCCTTAAGTAAAGAACCCGCGACCTTATGTTCTACACTGGCTAGCCGGTGTAAGGGAAGGACGCGGGTATTTTACCCCTACAAGTTATAAAGTGAACGGCGCTCTGAATGGAATAATATCTATTGGGAAGTTGTCAACCGAGGTAAAACTAGTGATACTCAATAGAGTCCTGGTACCGATACTGATGTATGGAAGTGATGCCTTGAGCTGGCAGAAAAGAACAAAAGTAGACTGAATGCAGTGAAATGGAGATCACCTATGCGGCGTATAAGTGGCAGATCCATGTATGGTAAAGAATGAAGAAATAAGGAGAGAATATAGAGCTAATCTTAACATAGTGTGTAAGATTAGGTAAATATCACTTGGGTGGTTTGTTCATATGGAATGGATGAACGAAAAGAAAATTGTAAGAAAGATATATGACGCAAGTGTTGCAAACATGACCAGGTAAACCAGATACTGGATGATGGTCCTGTTAGAAGTCTTAATAATAGAGAAGATGTATGAATGTGGATGAGACGAGAATTATATGTTAGAACAGAAGAGTATGACGCTCTGTCTTCTCTGCCTATTTCCGCGGAGAAACGGTGTGATAGTAAGTATGGTAAGCAGTTACAATAGCAGAATATGAATAAAAACTACAAGAAATACAAATTAACATGTATGCAATATTCCTTCGCTTTAACAAGAAAATTGGTTACCATGATGATTAATATAGCTTTAAACTCAAATAAAATTAGATAACAACCCTCTGGAACACACCCTGGCAGTAGGTATTGCAGATCAAAATGGCAAAAGCGAAAAAGAAATAATGAAAAAATTGCCAAACCAAAACAAGCATCCACTATTGTATAGTCAGTAAAATATATTATTAAAATAAAAAAAATATTTCAAAGACATGAATGACGTACTTATTGTCTAGTGGTTAAGACGCTCGCCTAGTGATATAGTGGTCGACGGCTCGAGCCTTGTTTCAGGAAGCCATCAAGTTAGTACAACACAACATAAGCTTGTTGGTTTAAAAATAATAAGAATGTTGATACATATTCCGTATTTAGATCTCTATTTTAAAAAAATAATAACACTTCTTCTTCTTGTGCCCTATCCGTTCAACGGACGTTGGCTATCATTACTTTGTTTACTGTGGCCCGGAAAATCCTTAGATTCTTCAGCCATAATATTCTCCTTCTTCCAGGGCCCTGACTTCCAGCAATCTATCCCTGCATTATTATCAAAATCTGCAAGATCCCGTATTTCTCTGAATGATATTTAAGTTTTCAGATAAATTCACTATAAAATCTTAATTCGTAACTCTATCCATCCAGCTTATTTTGAGCATTCTTCTATTGATCCACATCTCAAATGCTTCAAATCATTTCTTTAGTAAGTGTACATTCCATAAGATTACATCAAGAATACATAGCATTTAATCATTCTCATTAGTAATCTAAGATTGAGATCATGATTGCAGAACACCTTTTTCGTGCGATTGTTTTCAACAGAAGCATCCTAGGTATAAAGAAGTTGAAGAAGAAAGTGTGTAGTAGATTCACAAACTACTGAGAAATCAGCACTAGCACAGATAAGAATCGATGAAGAGAGCTACGGCGTCAATGGTTTAAACCGTGAAAAAGAGAAAAGTCAGATTTCACACGCTGATGCCTAGAAATGAATTTCTACCAATACAGGCCCCACCCTTAAAGCACTAATCCGGTAAGGGCGGCCCACTCGAGAGGCGGCGTATTTGAAATAAAAGTCAGCGAGAAATATAAAAGTAACTTTTATTCCATTTCATTTTAACGAATTAGACCTACTAAAGTGAGTCGTATTTGAAACGCTTATTTGAAGACATCATTCATAACAAATATTCACACTTGCGACCCGGGCTGAAGTAGGTACCGCAAAATGATAACAAAGTAATAAAATAACCTCTAATAAAGTGAACGAGAGAGTATTATTAAGAATTCGTCTTTCAAATCTTCTTTTCAATAAAATATATATGTTATTTTATATATTTTTAATTTACAGATTATCAATAGGTTTTTAATGCTCCTGATATGACATTATTATTTTAATTAGGCCAATAACGATGGTTCGTCATACGTTTTTTTATGATTGAAAAACTCAAAATAAAGTAATACTACAAATTGTCAATGAGAGTGAATAATATATGGAAAACTACTGCCAGAGAACAGAAATGCGCGAGTTCCGAGATGAATGAAGTCCAACCACGTGACAGTCGACACGCGACAGTCCTCGACATGTATTACACGTTCGAATGACTGTTAAGCATGTATAATACAATATCACTTTTAAACTGAGCTTGTGTCAATAAGAATATATCCATTTCAACGTTTTTTACGCACTTTTTGTTCCTTCGACTGGCACTCCTGGGATTTCTTGTTAATTGGTATTGGTCAATTTATGTTATGTGAATGTTGCCGCTTTTCGGAGATTGACGACCGACGGAGCGCAATTGCGGTAAGGCGCTCTGAATAATCCGAGCGACGGGAGTGCGCACTTCGGTCGGTCGGAATACTACCCAGAGATAAGAAGAACAATAACATCGGACCAGCCACGACGCCAGAGAAACAGCAACGGCCAATCGAAGGTTAGCTTAGTGTATTCTACATAACCAGACCATATGATCAATAGGAAATCCGGGAACAACAGCTGTCAAAGTCATTCACAGGAACAAACGTGATTTTGTTGTAATAATTTAGCATTTTTAGCAAAGACAAATAGCTCAAATTGCTTATGAAGATCTTGATATAAAATATATTATTATAAAAACTAATATCATCCTTTACGCACAAAAATCATTACATCTTTAAAGAGTGTAGTGTCTAGACATTTTGTTTAATGAATATGATTTTAATGATAACGTTGTTATGCTGATATGTAAAAGGGATGGCACATTATGCCATTATGGAATGGGCCAGATACCAAAATCATGTAAATGCTACAACTTATGCAAAAATATTCGATGTAGTGAAATACTGAAAACTGGTGGTAGGATTCGGGTAACAAACTTCGTCCTGTAACTTTTTTAAATCAAATGACAGATAATACCGAGAAGTGGAAAATTTACGAATTGGTTCACACGTAGTCAAAAACTGTAAATAAAAACAATACCTTTACAAACACTTTTATTATACAACATCACTTTTTAAAAAAAAAAAAAATTTTCGTACTAACCCATCAGCGATAATTATTAATTAGTATTCTTTAAAAAGTATTATATATTTTTGACAAATAGGAGTAGGACTCATATTATTTTTTGACTGTGGTAAAAATTAACGACGTAGTAGATCATTTTAATAGGTTATATTATTTTAAGGGTGGTTTTTTTCATAAGCTCTGTGACGACATTTATTATTCAAGGACGAGAAATATTATACAAACACTCGGATGGGCTGATGAGCAATTTGTCTTAGCTTTGTGTCAAGCTATTAGAATAGGGAGTAGGACAAACCTATTTCCGCAAAAAGATTTGCTAAATTTCTCAATTTAAAGCATAATATAATTTAACGACAGAGCTGTTCATCAAATCAAGGACCCTTTTATCAGAAGAAACACGTCATCAATTTTTATTAATTACAACCTTGATAATTACATTTTCTGTTGCTGTTGCAAAAATATTTTTGACCCATTCTTGACAAATTTTACTGTCTCTAACAATATCAGAGAATGACTTCAATCACACTGAATGCAGTAAAAATTTATTAATTATAATTCCTAATAAGTATTTTTGGGGAAATTGTGAATGATCTAGTTAGAAACTAGGATATAACGAAATAATGAAAAGCCAAGGTAAGTTAATTGATAATATGAAATTGCTAAATTGATTCAGATATACAAAATAATTAACCAACAAACATACGGTAAACAGCAGAAAATCCAGTTTTACCTGAGTGTTGACAAACCATCAGCATTAAATCTTGAGTTATATACAAATCTGCTACACTAACACGAACGCGCTTTTTAAAACTATTAAACCTCAAAATTAAATTAAATAAAAATTGTTTCTCTATTTACTGCATAGTTTTTGAGCCGTATCGAAAATAATATGCTCGATTTTTTCATGCTTGGCCTTCTGAAATGTATTACACCGTGATGCTTAAAATTCTGAGATAACTGTATCAAAATCTGTTCAGCCGTTCTCGATTTTTACGATGACTGATAGATTTTGACTTTTGTATGTGTTAAGATCAGATATATATAAAATGAATTCGGTAAATTTGGTTAGTATTACAAGAAGAGATTGACTACAAGAGCCAACATTCCGACAGACCAATTCCCTGACAGACCAGTTCGCCGACAAGCCAAATTTCAGATAGGTCAACTTCCCCAAAAAATTGTATATATATATATATATATATATATATATATATATAGTTATTTATTTGCGCACTATTTAGAAGGAAAATTGGTATAGGTACAATATGTGCACATTTACATATATTTACGACAGAAAAAATATACTTATATAGATAGGCATGTATTTGCATTTTTTAACGAAAATGAGCCTAAACTATTTGCCTAATAAAACCATCAAACTGATGGATTTAATTTTTGATTAGCTGAATTTCGAAGATCATTTCAAATTAGTTACCTAAGAATTATTCATAACATAATACAATATCTATTAATTCTTCTGGTGGATTTAGTTATTATTAATATTCACGGATATTTTATAATCATATTTGCAGATAAAACTTTCTCATCAGTAATCACAATATAATGTATTAGGATTACTTACATCAAATAATTAACAAGTATCTGCTAACAGATTACTCCAAGGTATTTGAGATTCCGTAAAAATAAGGTAGATGACTTTTTCAAATAATGGAACGATTAAATGTATTAATATCAAAAAGGTAACACATAGGTTCGAAAGTTTGTCGCTAAAAATATCGTCGCAGTAGCATAGTTGGATAACGCACCTTCCCCGGTTTGGAAAGAGATCCAGGTTCAAATCCCTTTGGCGCAACAACAATATGTTTCGATAAAATTGATTTTATATGTATATCTTTCTAAATAATATATTTAAAATAATTTTCTACATATATTTTTTTTCGATATGTTGGTCAATCAGGAAGTTGGTGTTTCGGGATCTTGGCTTTTGGAAAGTTAGCTTATCGGAAAATTGATCTGTTGAGAAGTTGACAGTTGGAAAATTGATTATTGGGAAGTAGTCCGGCATCTGGGAGATCAAACATAACCAACATTAACAAGTTTTGAATGAGGGTATTTTCCAAAAATATAAATAGCCGATGATTATATACGCGAATGATGTCATCGATACGATACATGATGAGGTTAAGATGATACGTACACATTGTGCGATCTTAAGGAGTTCCACTTACTCGAGATTAAGTATTCAAAAAGTCAGTCCTTTGGGAATTAATTCAATAGGCGATATTTAACAGAATTTATCCAGCATTATTTTATTACTCATTAAAAAGAAAAAAAGTATTAATTAATGTGTATCCAAATAAATCCACTTTGTTAACCATCTTAAGGCTGATAAGCACGATGAGATAATCGCAGAGATTTAGTTGAGATACATCTCAATACCGTATACACGTATCGATATTTTGATTTAGAGGTAAGCCCACAGATCAGTTTAAGATTGGTAAAAAGAGACTAAACCCAGCGAACCCAACGTTCGATTTGACTTAAAAGTCATCTAAAACTACCATTGATACTTAACTACATGTTCTGAAGGTTAGACATAAGTCATTAAACATTAATATTAATAAAAGGCGTTAAATTACAAATATGTATTCCGTTTTTACTAAGGAAATTCAAAATCACCCAACTGACGAACATGACATTAGACGATTGACTTACGAGCGTGCAGTAAGGCGCTATATAGCAAATATCTCTGAGATATGGTATATACACTGGTAATACTTTTCCGTGGACATGAGTTATTAGAGTTAAGTCTAACATTGCATACCATACGAGGCCGTGTGCGAAATAACTCGCATACAATTTTTGACCATAATTTTTTTGATTAAATATTAAAATATGATGAAATATTTTATTAAGAAATTAATTTTAATTTTTAAAAATACGATTTCCTTGTAAACACATAAATATTCATTTATATTGGTGGCTCTTAATTTAAAAATTTTAAATTAATTTAATACATTTATTTTAATGGTCCCACAGGTGAAATTATCGACTTTGTTGATAATTATTAGTATATATCAAATTACGTGGATTAGGTTACTTATCCACATCACTTAATTATAATATTATGTTACTTGATAATATAATATCGTCGTATTCAATGAATAAATTAAAGTAACTTTTTAATTATTACATGAGCTTATTCCTTGAAAAATCAAATAAACTAAGACAATAATCTATTTAGTATATTTAATATTTAATAATTATAATATTTAAATACATTACATTATAATTTTTTTTTAAACTTGATTTAATGTATTACAATATTTATATTAGCTTCTATAGAACATGGTATAATGTACATATCTAGATTAATATCTGTTTTACCGCATCCTATCAGAAAATGATGGATAGAAAATGAGACAGTTCTATTTTAATCAATCTAAAATCAAAATTCAATGACGAATATGATCTTCATACAGTTCGCGAAAATTAAATACGTGACGTAATAAAATACCCGCTGGATAAAAAAAATACGACATTTCATTATAACGTAAGTATTCATTTATTTAAAGGGTTTATCTAGTTTTATATTATTATTTTGCAGAATAACTTCATAACACAATGAGTATTATATTGGGACTATAAGAGAGGGTCTTATAATCCTTGTTCATGGCCGAGCCATTGTTCAAATTTTATAACTCCTACCGTCAAATACCACAACCAAAAATACTTTGCGAGACACATTTTTAATAATATTAGGGTTTTTTTATGTTCAAACATTACCGCCTAGACGTAGTTAATTATAATTTTAGCTAACGCTTTTTAAAATAAGTCAATATTTACCGCGATCAATTTTGATATCATATGTAATAACATAATCTTCATACATCACATCACATCATACATAATAACGTAATTTTCATACAATCTACAAAAAATCCGTTTTAGATTGTTAATATTTTGGTGATTTTTAAAATTTTAATATGAACTATCTTTCAATTCACTCTGTAATTCTATTTTCTTAATTTAAAAATAAAAGTACAACAGACTTTCAACAAGTTTTTTTTTTGTATACAAAGTAAAATAGAAACGTTAACATAAAAAGTTGGTCACTGTCTTTATTAGGTTCTGAAGCAGCGACTCGATGAATTTGTTCCAATTGCCACTTTGAAGATGGAGTTTTCGAGGAAAATGCTTTTTTTTTAATGCACAGTCACTTCTCGACTTGTGATCACCTCGACTTACGACCGTTCGCTCTTACGACTGGAAAAAAATACAATTTTTCTCGTTTTTATCATACTCGTATTCATCTCATACGCCGAAGAAGAGGAAATAGATGAGGTGATTAATAGTATTGTACAATTTGCTCAAGAATTCACTCTGGAATTTGATAATAAAGGTGTAAATCAACTTTTGGAAAATTATGTAGAGGAACTCACAAATCAAGATTTGTTTGTGATTAAAGAACAACGAGTTGCAGAAAAAAATGTAATGGAGCTAGAACTCACTGAAAACGAAGAACTACCTAAAAAATTTATAGTTTTTAGCCAAATGAATGAGGCAATTAACAGTTTTGAAAATATGGACCCAGACAATGATATGTTTTCAAAGGTATAACGCAAAATTCACCAAGCACTCGCCAAAATTGAACATGTACATGAGAAAAAAAGCACTACCACTGCACTCGCTGATAGATATCAAGAGTCAGCCATGGATATAAGTAATACAGATGATTAAGATAATCTAAAATTATTTTTCCAATAAAATCTAAAATTATCCAAAATTACATATCCATTATTATTTATCAATTTAATTATTTATTATATGTTTATTATCATTGATCAGAAATAAAACCTAATCGTTAAATGACTATAAATGTAAATTATTTTTTGTATTGTATATTCGACTTACGACCATTTCAACTTACGTCCGAAGTTTCGGAACGGAACCCCGTCGCAAGTCGAGATGTGACTGTATTTCCTAGCCAATCAAATTAAAAGAAGAACCATTTTCGAAATGAATATAGTAAAGAAAAGATGCTACGTGGTATACATTTATTTTAGAAAATAAAAGTAAGCTCAATTTGAAAAGTTTAGTTGAATTTTGATAAGAATCTAAAAATATTAATAAATAGTGTATATATTTAAAACGATAAAAACTTTTAAATGATTAATATCAACAAATTTATTTTATCTATATATCCTATTCAACAAATTTTTCCACTTTTAACAGGTGAAGTAATTTTTTTAGTACAAATCGCCTCCGCACTTAGCGCTACCTAGAGCGAGATGATATGAGCGTCCAACAAAATCGTTACCAAGTCTCTACATGGTGGTGAATATACCTATGATTATTTTAATGATAAAATATATTTTTCCAACCATATTATTGAAAAAAAACATTAATTTAATAATAACACAAGACTAAATGTCTAAAAACGGGTTTGGCCTCTGGTTGGAAAATTTAGAAACTCTTGAGATAAAAAAGTAGTGAATTGTGATAGTCCAATACGTAATTACTAAATAAATTTATCCATTAGCCCCATGTTAGGTATGTTTCTTTTTAAATCAATTTTATATCCATTAACATTGAACTTTCCCCTCCCTTGATGTTCTGTCTAAATGTATATGTATTCTGTCGCATTTAATTTTATTTATCTCACTATTTATGTGTATGTAAGTGCACTCTTTTTGTATTTATTATTAGTTTTAAATACACTCTGACGAAGTTTGAGCTAAGCCAAACCAGTTGGCGTTTAATACAATTCGTGGTTTTATACAAAGTGGTTGTGTTTTATTTAATCTAAAATATGGTTCGTTTTTATTACTGCTACATATTTTGGAACTTGAATTATGAGATGAAAATTTATCATTTGTCTAGATAATGTTAGTAATCAAAGTGCGGCACATAAAAATTAATTTTCATTATATGGTTTTTTCGTTCACACAGCAAATGTGTTATTCTCTGTAAAGGAATATAGTACGCAAATGATTTATTTTTTCGATTTATATCGAATATAGTTATGCAAAAATAAATACAATTGATTAAAATTGAATCAAAATAATTGATCTTCCTGTCACTGGTGTAACTATTGTGCACACACAAATATATCGAAACTTAATTACAAACAAACTATGCGTAAAGTCAAATTCCCCGAATTAAAAATAGTTCATACTACTAAAAATGGAGTAGGCACATCGTCTTCCAATCCAAATTACTAATAATAATAAAATAAGTACGAAGAGTACTTTTAAGGGATACATTAAAATTTTAGTATTATTATACACTGTGCAGCCAAATTAGTAGATACACATATAAAAACAGAATAGTAATTAAATTGTATTTAGAGTCGATAATGTAACATGGCCTTTTTTGTTTATTTTTCGATTTAGAGAAATTGCTCTGAAAATTTTTACAAAAATATCCTTTAAAACTCCATGCAATACAATCAATATTATTTAAATAACCAAAAATTAAATAAATGCATTTTTAATATAATTACATAATTTCTGTTCACTAATGTTCGTAATATAATATTTATAGATAATTTATTACATACTCGTACCATTAATTAAAATAAATCAATTATTTTTATTTATTTTTATTATAATAATTATTTATTGGTTAATACGAGTAAATACTAAATATATTAATGAATAAGTATTCTTGAGATCATCTACCACTTCCATCCCTATTGTATGAATATGAAAATAACAAAGATCAGTATGGCTTGAAAAATAAAGTGTTTGTGGGGCTTGAAAATAAAACAACCCTAATGATGAGTTATCCCCGGTGCTAAAGCCTTTAACATTATCAGAACACATGGCCAAGGTTGTTTAAACGAAGGGGAAGTTTTTTGCGTGTTTACAAAAATGTGTTGACAGGTTTTCTTTACATTTTTGTTATTTTCGAATCCAACCAAATGGGACTGTAGTTATTTGAATGCTAAAAGAAACTTTAATAAAGTTTTTCTGTACATAACTTAAATTAGTTTAATATGATTTGTATTTGTATTGAAATTGTGGTGTAGCATTTAGTACTCTGTCAAGTCAATCTTATTCACAATCCCAAGTAATCATACAAATATGGAATATTATTTCGCTCTGATTAAAATACAAATATTTTAAATGTACAGATTTTAACGTACAGCTTCTGTTTCTAGTGCATGTACTTTATATTTGAAATGACAATTGTTTTTTTTATCTACTTTTTGTAAAATCACCACAATATTTACAGAGGCAAGTGCACGAGTTCAAAGCTTTATTTAAGCTACCATGCTGTCGAGGATTCAACGCAGTGACAACCTCCTGGTAACGGTATCGTCGTGGGTTAAAAGATGGACGGTATGCATAATGATTATTATATAATAATTTATTTTGATATTTTGACAATTTTACAATTTAATATTAACGAATGTTACTTTTAAAATATTATTGCAATTAAATGTAGAATGCCTATCTTATATGGATTAATTAAGTGAATGGAAATTTATAATTTAATTAATTAATAATTAAACATAAACTATCTAATATTTCTTCAATATTTGCAAAATAACTTTGTGGCAACATATTATATAAATAATTTAAAAAACACTTTGTTTTTTTTTATTATTTACCTAATATTTTATTATGCATGTTTTCTATAACTTCATAAATTTTTTTTTTCTATTTTAATATAATTAAGTATATTAATACGTATCTATTTTTAGTAAAATTACTCATTTTTAATATTTTCTGTAAATTTAACTTTGCGGTTATTCATTTTAAATAATCTAAGTGTATTAAGATATATCAATTATTTTTGGATAATCATTTTAGTAAAAAGATGTGCACCTAATCAAAAAAAAAATTTAACATATATCTATCTAAATATCTTAGCATCATTCAGTACACCCATAAACGTTAATATTACGATTTGACATTTCTTAGAAATTTACATGTTGGAAAAGCCACAACAGTCGTTCGAAAATTTTGTTCAACATGTTCGAATAATAAAATATGTTCTTACTCATCCTGTTAATGTCCTGAAAAATATATATATTTTTAAATAACCTTAAAGTTAGAATTTAAAAAAATAAAACATACTTAGTACCTACCTACATAAAGTACAATGTAAGCAACTGTTGTCCAACAAATTATATTTTTAAATGTCAAAAATAAATGTTATATAATTTAATTTCTTCCTTCCTTTCCAGTGAACTGCACGCACTCGCGATGTTTACACATAACCATGAGAGAATGTTGATTACACTCGCGCAATTTTTTTATATATATTCTTCTGTAAACATAAACATTATGCTAAAAACCCGGCTCTCCGTGAACAATTTTAAGGGTAGATGAATAAAAGGATTATAACGTAGTAAGTAAATCTAAATTGAATTAGCTGTAAGGGTAAGAACCCGCGATCCAACATGTCTACCGGGAGAGGAGGGGAGGCTTTTAGCTGTCATGGTGGTGGGCCAGAATATTGTATTTTTCCGTAAAATTTATCCAAAGACATTGCTAATTAAGGGTGTTTAAAAAGATTTTTTTCTAAGCCCAGATGGATGTTGGTGTTTAAAGAAATACGTTACATTTAATTTAGAAATAATACTGTTATTTTTTTCGTTAAATAAAACTTTAATGTGGTACTGAGTTATCTCATTTAAATAGCCGTAATATGAATACCCTCAGATTTTCAGAACCATTCAGAATCTTTTTTCGTGAAAATTAAATATATAAACAATTTTCTGTGTATTGGTTGATTCTTTTATATGAACAAATAATATATAAATAATAAGAAAAGCACTTTGTTTAAAACCAATATTCATTGATACATCAACATTTTTTCATATCTATAGTATCTTCTTCGGGAAACAACATATTACACTAAAATTAAAAATATAGGCATTGGTTAAAACAAAACTATAAAACTTGCAAATATTTTGATATTTGAATTAAGGAGCATTTGAGATGTCTAAATAGTAATAACTATTCTGAATTCGCCAATCACCTTTTGGAAACAAACCATTATTTTTAAATTAACAAGCGTTTAGAAATTTTATATACATTTACAATTAGATACATTTGAAATTATAAAAATAAGAAAAAATGTTAATAGCAAATTAAATATTATAAATAAACAAATAGTCAGCATTTAAATTTGTATTCACAGAAGTTTCTAATTAGTTACCCACCACTTGTATTTTTAATTTTAGTATATATTGTTTCCTGGAAAAGATACCATAGGTATCTAAAACATGTTGATGTTTCAATAAATAGTGGTTTTAAACAAAGTGTTTTTCTTATTATTTATATAATAACATGTTGCCACAAAGTAATTTAGCAAATATTGAAGAATATAATATATACCCCGATTCAAATCTCTTTTTTTTTCTGTTGTTGAGACAAGGTGTTCACGAAGTAATTCTATTATTATAAAACTTAACCTAACCTAACCCAACCTGCAGATAATATTACTACTCTGTTGTGTGTATCTAACATATCTAGCCGACGTTTCGAATCTGACTACAGGGTTCATTAACAGGGCTAAAGTGAGATGAACAGAGATATAGAGTCGATGATGGATCCAAAAACTCTTCCAGAGAAGTTGCTATTTCTGTTTTCTTGTACTCTATAAGCTCTGTCTTATATACTACAATTTATCATTCAGTGCAGCTCAGTTCGAAAGACTATGCGAATATATTCTAATATAAAATTATTTGACACTGCTTTTAGACCTTTATTTACAATACTTTTTTTAATTGCATGTGTTTTCGAAAAAAATTAAAAATTTAACATGTTTTTTGACAAGTTATTAAAAATATTTCACGGACCGTAAGTGACTACCAATTTGACCGGTCCGTAATATCTTCTTTTTTTTTGACAAGTTCACTCAAGTACAAAACAAATTATATTCATTTCACTGGAAAAATTCAATGGGTTGTCGTAAAAAAACTATACCATATATGATAACTTATTTTTTCAATAAGAACACAATTTATAGTTTTCTTAAAAGTATTGAAATAACTTTAGACACATGCTTATTTCACTTCACACAAAAAAATGTCTAAAAACAATTATAAACAAATTTTATTTTATTATAATAAATAATCACTTAATTTTTATGTTTATTTTTTATTGAATCTCACTTTTATATGTTTGCATATTAGGTTTTATTTAACAAATTCATATATTTTTATTTATAATTTATTTATTATTATATAATGGAATATATTTAGTCGAAATTTAGCGAAGTTATGGTTTTTCATTATAAGCTCGACGCCAGCCGACGTCAGATCCACGTGGGCGCCGCGATGCTACTGAGGACGCGAGGACTTCGGTACTGAACAGACTCCCAACAGACATCCGTACACGATGTGCCAAAAGAGAACAATAATTTCATTTTGGAATAGTTTTTTTTTTCATTTTTATGAATGGGTGTTTTGTAAAACGTTCTCCAGCTTCAGTTGTTATTTGTTTTTAAACGATATTTATTAGTTTAATATATCTAATGTATCGAATTTCAGTCATGAAATGTAATCCGACAATCATAATTATGGATTCATTTATTTTAAATAGTAATAAATTCATGCATCTAATTTATACACAAGTAAATTTAAATGTTTTATCTCGAATTATTCAGAGGTGATACATACAGTATAAGATTTCATTAAATTTTATTTAAATAATATATATTATTAGCTTGATAAATAAACTAACCAGATGACTTACCATCACCCCGTTCCATACAGAATACAGAGCGCCACACTCTTCTGTCCTGATACACAATTCTCGCCTCATTCACATTCATACATCTTCTCATACAAGCTCGCCGTTTTTTGAGGCTTCCAACCTGACCATCCTCCAGTATCTGGTTTTCCTGATTGTGCCAAGTCTTTCGCAGACGTCCTATATTTCTGGTGCCGTCAACACTTGCGTCATACATCTTTCTTATCATTATCTTCTCACTCATCCGCTCCAAATGACCAAACCACCTAAGTGATCCTTTCTTAACCTTACTTATTATACTAAGATCTGCTTTACATTATTTCCTTATTATTCTTTATTACTCTGTCATAAACAGATCTGCCACAATCTACTTTCGTTCCTCTTCTGCCAGTTCCAAGCCCCACTTCCATGCATCAGTGCCGGTACCAGGACTCCATTGTGTACCGCTAGTTTTGCCTCGGATGAAATATTATATGTTTAACCATAACCAATACCACTGGTTAGTAATTGACTATTTTGCTTAATATTATAAATTATCCGTTCATCACGCAATATCTATTTTTTTCCAAAAACTGTGTATAGTTATTTTAATTTTATTCTTAACATACATATTATCAACAGGTCTTTAATGACCCCTTTAGAATTTATAAATAATCGGGAGAATAACACGTCACAGATATTTTATTATTGTTGAGGAATTATAAACTACTTAATTAGAATTAATAAAATAATAATAATAATATTGGATAATTTGTATAGCGCCATTTTCTTAAAAATTTTCACTTCAAGGGCGCTTTACACATATATATATTTTAATTTTTTTAATTAAAAATTGTTATTGTAACTTATATATTAAGAACTACAATCTGTGGGTTACAAGGTTAATGAAACCATCAACTATATTTTTTTCTTTTAATACATACTACAGTACACAGACCAGTAAATGAATAGACATGAAATAAAGCGTGCATATTGGAAAGGGGTTTGGAACATTAATTGTAATTCTACACACATTATTTATGGAAACATAAATCCGATAGTTTATGACGCATTTATGCAACAGTAAAAGTATTTACTTTTCGAAAATTAAATCTTTTTGTAAACGAGATATCTTTTTAACATTAATGCATATTATATTGTTAGCGTTTAAATTTTCGTTCTAATCGAGTCATATATTTTAAAAAAATCTAGGAACTATTTTGTTGCGTACGTGGTACCAATATGATCACGAGGGTGACACCAACATTAAAATATTGAAACAGTAGTCTTTATATTTTTGTTATTTTAATAAACAGATTATCAATAGGTCAGTAATGTCACTATATGACATTAAGGCAATACGCAACAATGTATTAAGACAATTAATAAAATAACATGTTACAGAATATAATTTTTCATGGTTAAGAAATTAGAAATGTTGAGAAAATAAAAATAAAAGTTGTGTTACAAATTGACAAATTTAGGAAAATGAACAATTTACAGTACAGAAATGCATGAGTTCTAAGGTCAATGAAGTCAAAACATATATTTTAACTACTTTAATTTATTTTTATTTTTTTGTGTATACGATATTTACATAGAATTTCATTTTAATTTCTAGATTATATGAACGAATCTGTATTAAATTGAATGAATCAAGATCCATTTTAATTTCTTCTGTAAATATATGGTTCATTCTTCTTAACTGTTAATTGGCGACAAAAATTTTATTTTTATTTATTTTAGTGTTTCTAATATATTATGGAATATATCGAGAATATGGTTCTTTCTCGAATTTTTTAAGTATATTTTTCTGTAGAATTGTATGCCCTGATTTCAAAACTATTCGGTCGCAAGTAATTAAAAAATGAATACACTTCACTTTCGAAACTTCACCATAATAATTTATGACATTTGAAACATTTTATCAAGGATTAACTTTTAAGATATTTTTAAAATGAATGGTTTCCAATAAACTACGTTATCTTACATCAAAATAAGTCAAAATGACCCTCAGGTTGAACATATTTAATATTTATTTTACTTTGGAGTTTCGTGAAAAATCATAATATAATAATAATAATACCATACGTAATCAAAGAAATAAAGCAAAAAACTTACCTACGCCATCATCGGATTGTAAAATTAAACTAACTCACCTCATTAATCTAACCTATCCAAACCGAAGTAACCAATTTAATTCAAATAGTACATAAATAAAATTCTAACAAAAAAGTGCACTTAGTAAAAATATCTGAAAATTTAATAATTTAGTTTTAAGTGAATTCGTCATATCCACAGATAAAGCGTTTCATGGTATGGTAAAAAAAATACGAAACTTTAAAATATAATGATTTTTTAAATACTTGCGACCGATTAATCAGGGTACTTAATTATACAAGAAAATATCGATATTATTTTCCTCATTGTTTATACATGTTTTACATTAAACCTTAATACCATCTATCTACCCTCTTCAAGCACAAGAGCTAGTCTCTTTTTTGAAGAGGTAAGCGAAATAAAAACTTGTAATGTAAAATACTTAATTCATGTTATAAAAAAATTATAAAAATGTCAAAAAATGTCAACTTTTCATATTTTACAGTGTTTTTTATTTTTAATAATAAAAAGTGGGTTTTTTTGTAAATTGAGTTACAACACTGTTTTATTCCACTATATTTATTGTATTAAACTTTAGAACGTTTTCGGGAACATCTTCCCATTATCCATAATACAATTCAACTAAAGTTAAAAACATTTTTGACAGTAATTACGGGTGTGTTTGGAATTACGGGTGGCGGGGGTGGGGGTGGAGTTAAAATGAATAAGAGAGAGTATGTAATGGGCGTTATTTGAATGTTTATTATTATCTTATTGTTTATCTTATTATTAAAAAATTTTAAGTTCTCAAAGATGTCTAACTTTCGTCCTTCGTTTAATAGTTAAAATAAAACAGTGTTTTAACTAAATTTAAAAAATAATCATGATATTCCACAAAATTTCACCAAAAACCTTTGAACAGTTATATAAAGTTTGTTTATTTTGTAACATATTATATTCTTAATTGTCTTAAAGTATTTTTATTTTGTACCTTAATGTAATTCTAGGACTATTTATCATCATCGTCTTGTTAATAATGTGTGCATGACAAACAATAAATAAAGATTAATGATGAACTAAATCGGTCTACACTCAAATAAAAAGACCATTTATTAGGCTTACAAAAAACTAATTACCTTTCAACACCGGCTTCATTTAGTTGTTATTTATTTGTTTTGGAACGGATGTAATTTGCACTCAGATATTAAATATGTATTGGAATCCAACACACTGGGATTAAAAATGATTTAAAAAACATGTGAATTACTATCAAATTATTTTAGATAAACAGAGGTAATTAAGTACCTGCTTCTCATTAATAATGTATGTTTCAATAAAGCTATAGGCCTACATCATAATTAATTCAAATTCAAGTTGCTAAAAGCTTCCGGATATGAGATAATATAACTGATGTTTACTCGGATTATACTTAGTAATGTAAGAAGTATAGAACTACTAGAGATCGAAGAAATTAAAATAATGAATAAATAATATTGGTTTATATATTCATTGGTGTAAAATATTTACTGTGTGCATTCAAACAAAGAATGTTTAAAAATCACTAGAAGAGACAGAAAAAAAATACGTGAGTTATAGCGCACAGAGAGAATGTAATTAAAAAGTTTAAATGGTCATGGAATGGACAAAATGTTCTTGAATAACAATACGGTGGTCGTAGAGAGAACCACATCCACTAGTGGATTGAAAAATAACTGATGATTTATGTACATAAATAATGAATATATCTATTGCATCACATGCAGATTAAGTTTAGTTATTAAGTCGTTCAATCGATGGTGAAGCCTTCAGCGGTCAGCAGTACGATCACATGCGCAAAGAGCCGCGCACATCCCCTCACAGGTCCGCATACTAAATAACTTGCCATCACGCCGTTTCTCTGCGGGGGTAGACACAGAGGATAGAGCGCCATACACCTCTGTCATGTCACACAATTCTCGCCTCATCCACATTCATACAAGCTCGCTGATTATTAAAGGTTCTATCTGGACCATTCTCCAATATCTGGTTTACCTGGTCATGCCAAGTCTTCCGCGGACATCCTCTATTTCTGGTGCCATCATCAATACTAGCGTCATATAGCTACCTTACCATTCTCTTCTCATTTATTCGTTCCGTATGACCAAACCACCTATGTGATCCTTTCTTAATCTATCATTATAGTGAGGTCCTCATGCGCCTTCCTCATTTTCTCCCGGGCTCCTGCGTCTTCAGCAGCTCGCGTGATGCATCTGCTATCGTTTCAACTATTGTAACTTGACTCAAATAAATTCAATATATCAAAATCTAGAGTACTAATTACATTTTTTATTTACATGATGATTTACTGTCAGTCATACTCAACTCAGGTAGGTACGAGAAAATAATTATGTTTGATTGTGATTGGTATTCGATTAAATCACAGTTTCATTAATAATTCGCATACGCCGCACTATATCACAATCTACGAAAACCTAATTTTTAGTGTATTTATTTATATTATTAAAACATCTAATTAAATCTAATAAAATATAATAAACAAATAAAATGAAAATGCTTTAAAAAATGTATATTTATATTTCGGGTCAAATTCTCAGCAAATATGCATAAAACGTTTTGCAGAAAAATGGCGCTGATCAAATTACATAAAATCCGGTAGATGGCGCTGATTAGAGAGATAATCTGTTTAAACAGCGGTGTCAGAAAATCAACTGATTTTTTAACAAAAAAAAAATTGAATAATTAATCACGATATTCTTAGATACTTAATCACCGATAGTGAGTGTGACTGAAATATAACAGTGATTGACTCACGGTTCGTGTTTTTGGGCTCATCACTATACGTGACATACATACCTACTTACACATCGAACTTAGAAGGAAACCCGAAGTTAGAGCCGTCAACATTGAGAAACTCCACATTGGTAAATCCTTTACAGTACATTAGACTGAATAAATAACATTGAATCATCGTCATCAGTCACGTCGGTTCCTCATGACTGAAGATCGTCATATCCATGAACTCCTGCCCTCTTGAGTGGACTCATCTTATTCGGCATCTTGCAAATCTGAGGACTACCACCAGAAAAGTGCCTGTTACTTTTTTCAGAGATATTTGAAAACAACACCACCAATATTTAATTGACAAAAATTATAGAATGACGTGTTTGAAAATGATTATTTGGTAATGGCTGCTGTTTTATAATTAATTATTATTTTAGGTTTGTATGTTTTAAAAGCATTTTTTCAATTTCAAACCCTCTGCTCTGCTTATAAAAACAGTTACAAATACGTTCATCTCAGTTTCGTCAGTTGAATATAAGTGATTTTGTTTCTGAACCCCTCGACTTGGTCAGTCCATCAGACATGCGATTTCTTCTTCTTCTTTATCCTTCAAATAGTTGAACTACACATCGATGGTATGGTTGAACTACATTCAACAATTTACCTAATATAAAAGTATGGACTGAATAAATTACATTAAGATTTCTGGTCAAAGTAGTGCAACTTGCTTTTGTACATGCTCTTATCTTTAAGCAAGTATGTGAGCAAAATATTATATAGACAGGTGAATATTATGTTCCAGGCCGATGTTGTTTTTGAATACCTAAGAAATGAAACATAATTTTTTAATTTTATTTTTATTTATCAACTACTTGACTTATTACAATTATGTATTAAATATAAAATTGGCCAAGTAGCTGCCTCTGGTAGCAGCATAAACGCGTGCTCTTTTAACCATATGTTTCATAACATTCTCGCACACTTCGCATGTTATTTCAGCAATTTCATTTCAAAAATTGTCCTGTATCATCTAAATTGTTATTCGTTTATTGGCGTAGATTTTTGCTTTCAAGTGCTTCTACAAAAAATTGTCGAGAGTCGTCAAATCACGTGATGTCACCACTTTTAGACATTTCTCGCAAAATTTTATGCGTAGCTCAGTCTGTGAGTGAGGTGGCATCGTCCTATTAAAACTACATGTGTTGCATGCCCAATCGACCCAATTCGGTCACTATGAAGTTTTCCAATATGTGATGATATTGATCACCAATAATGGTTATTGCCATTATTATTTATATAAAATATTTTGATGACTTCAACACGTTGTTGAGGCGTTAAACGCTCCATAATAAATTGTGATCAACTATTCTCTACAATGATCGAATGCGAACTGACAAATGTTTGCCAAACCAAAATGGTGGCCGAACAATATCGTCATGAAACATAATGTTCACCCGTATTTTTATAATTGACTAAATATCTCTAAAAACTTTTCAGTTATGATACTTAACGCAAGGACCCCAAAAAACAAACAAATAATAATTTTTGTACTCAGAACTGCTCAAAATCTGTGACCTTCTTATTTTAACTTATTATCTTCTAATCAAGCAGGTATTCAGTACTCGCTAAGGGTAAGTCTATAAATGTTTAACTCCATTAAATTCCTATTCAAGATATTTGCTGACCAAATTCAGTTTCGTTTCACATTGTTGGCCGGTTTCGTGAAATAACGCTCTCACGATTATCATTTACGATGCTAGGTTTTAAAATTTGATGGCATCTTCCTATCTACAAGCTTTGCAGCCCCGGACGAGAGCCGTTTGGTCGGCAATAAATTTAAATTTCAAAGCACTCCTTTGTCTAATTTGGTTTAAACTTCAAAGAGAAGTATAATGTGACAATTACCGATTTTTTATTACACAATTTTTTGCATAAATCATCATACAATTTCTTAAGCTTTATTGGTTTCAGATTATTTAGTCAATTTTTTCAGGAAGCTGTATATAACACAATTTCTTTTACAAACAATAAGGACATCTTCAGTGAATAGTACACCACCACGAAAAAGTGTGTGACGCTTTCGCACTATTAAAGGTATATTTCTTGTACAATTAGTATTTCTCAGAATATAAAAATGACAAAAAGCAGAATACGTTAAAATATGACTTACACACGTTTTATATAAATTAATTCTAAGGCTAGCTTCCTTAGTATGACGTCGATATTTTTACTAAAAGATGTATAATATTCTATCTTTTCATTAATTTTATCTCGAAAATAAAAATAATCATTTTTAATACTTACACTATTCATTCCAAGCATTTTATTATTTTTTTTTTTCTTCACTCTTACAATTATTTTACATCGAACTCTTTTACGGAACGTCAACCTTGCACTCAACCTGTAGCCAAGCACTCCAAGTTCGTGTACAAAATGACAGATGTCAGCCTTGTATACGGTCTGTAGTAGTTGGTAGTAGACTGTCGTGCTCTGGGGGAGGTAAACTAGGGATGCTATCGAGAGAAGGAAACGGCGAAAAAGCCCTGATATGACATGTGATAGATTACAGAAATTCCCTTTATAATATATACGACTAGTATTTATTTTGTATTTCGCTGCCATAAAAATATATATTTCTTATGCCAGAATTATATTTTAATAAAGGGTACACTTAGTCTCATTTCTCACTTGTATTTAAGTCGGGGGAAGAGGACTCTTGCATATTTTTTTATGAAAAATAATAAATAATGTTAGATATACCCTAAGTGATCGAGCGTGCTGTAATGTTAGGGTTACAGGTATACATTACATTATTCATGTCCTCATTTCCATAAATCCCGCCGGTTGGGTTAAAACGGGAAGATTCCCTCCCTCTATTAATGCCTTATTAATGTTCATCTTTGCATAATTCTAGTCTGCGAAATGAAATTGTACCACATATGTTTCCAACAAAATACACTTATTTTTTGGTTTAGAAGCGACCATCTTTTTAATTAAAATATTTCTCAAAAACCTTTTTGTAAAATATGAGCGTTTAATTTCAAACTCCTCTATACCACAAATCACGAAAAACGTTTAAAAATAAAATTTTCATCAAAATGCTTCAATAAATATTTTGTGTCAACACTACAAAAATTGCAAAAAAAAATTACAAATGTGTTGTGGATTTTGAGAACTCAACACGCGTATTTTAGGCGTTTGTCGCTCACATGAATTGATCTTCATTTGGTACAAGCCAGTGGAATACGACTAAAAACTAATGGTCAATTACTCAATTATAGAGGGTTTTGACAAGAAACTTAAACTTGTTTTTGTTTGTTCTATTACTTTAATTATTATTTGTGGTCAGTATTTGAACCAATCGCAAGTATATTTTTTTCCTAGTAAAACTACATTTAAATATACATTTTTTTCATTTTTGATTATAGAGAGGTTTGGAAGTAAACGACTCATATGCTAAATCACTTGGACAAATACACATATGTTATCTATATATGTATCGAAAATATGTCGAACATGTGTCAAAACTTAAGTGTGCCATTTATGAGTACCTACCTAATAAAATATATACTTACCATAGTATTTGTTCACTTTCTCATTAATTATTTTTCTAAGTTATTTACACACTAAAAAAAATAAAAAAATATTACGACTTATCAAAATACCTACCTAAAACTGTATATACAAGATGTTATAATAATATATGTCGCCAAAGTCACGAAAATTGACATTATTAGTATTCTACGAAAGAGATGTTATCTAATCTAATGTAATGTAATCCGGTCAGTCAGTTAATTAGGAAAAATAATATCTTCAATTGTCAATTATTCCGCCTCGGTCAGTTTAACAAATCCCTTCAAATTAATTTAATTAAAGCAACAGTCTTAAGACGTTTCTAAATTAGTATAACATTATAATGGCGATTTAAATGCGCTACAGTAAAATAATCTTGATTATTTAATATTTTTAATACATACGGTATTCATTTTATAGAACTTTATTGTTAATCAACACAATAAATCAAACACTATTTTTATAATTGTATTTCCAACATTTTATATTTTTAGCACTTTTTAGCACAATGGTGTATTGTCATTCACCTAATATGTAATACCCAACATTGTAACAATATTTGTATATAAGCTCATCACACTGTTCTATGTTTTATCCGTTGATAATGGCCTAGACAGCCGAAATGATCGTCCAATTATTTAGAAATATTAAATATATTAAAGAACCAAAAAAAAAAACGTGTATGATTTATTGCCGATGTTTTATCTAAACAAATCATCGATTTGAATGTATATAATACTCTTTCATTCATTAAAGATTATACATGCACATGCGACTAGAAGGTTACAAAATACATTTTTATTGATCTTCGTATGAGTCTATATCAACCGGCGATTGTTTAAAGATGAAATAACAAATAAAAACAAAAATTTAAGTCGCTTGTTGATTAAAATTTAATTAAATGTATCATTTACACTTCTCGTACTTGAAATAAAAAACTTATCCAATATAAGCATATTATGTAACATTGACTGCAGGAGCTGAAACTGTATAAATATGTATAAAAATAGTTTAAAATTTGAATGTGAAAATTTAATTTAAAAACGCATTGTATAATAGCCACTTTCAAATTGCGTTCGTAAAATACAGTTTATTTTTTTCCGGCGCATTTTTGTATGATATATATATATATACAGTGCACTGACTCTTCCGGCAATCCGCATAATTTCGAGTAATATAAATGTATATATTTATTTATTTATTTACTTATCTATTATATATGATGCATATACAGTGTGTCCCAAAAGTCGATTTCATTTTAGTTCATTCGCTGCACCAACGCAACAAGTGGGAGAAGAACGGGGGGGTATTCCGATTTCTAGCCGCGTCTTTGGGAATGCAATCGCTATGGAGCGTGTTCTTACCAGTTATTCTTGAAATTTTTCCTGGAAAATTGATATCCCGACGAGGTGATATAAACTGGCCTCCACGTAGCCCCGACTTGACACCAATGGACTTTTTTCCTATGGGGCTACCTTAAATCAAATATACTGTATACAGTAACAAAAGAAAATATCCGAGAAGAAATGGCAGCGATCACGGAGAATATGTGCCGAGCAGTTCTCAGAAAATTTGCCTCCCGTTTAGAAGAATGCCAGCGAAATAACGAATCACATTTAGAAAACATAATTTTTAAGAAATAAATTACCAGGGACTATACTTAAATGCAAAATAAATATTTTTTTATTAAACCCATCCATTATTTTATTACAGAATTGTTATTATGAAAAAGACTTTTGGGACACTTTGAATATAATTGTTGTTGAACTGATATATATTATATATGAGTAATAAAGAGTTATGATCTGTACTATTAATTTTAGAATCTTTCACCGCAATTCAATTTTAATTTGTTTACGGTAAATGCGATTCATTTCAAATCATTTTTGTCTGATTATTATTATATAATTTTGAAGATTCATTAAAAAATAGGTTTTACGAAAAACTAGCTATGGCCGGGCAGCGACTCCCATGGCCACTCGCCGAGCCTAGCAAATCAACCATGGCTCTTTTCTTTCGTTCTTCTGTTTTCTTATGTTTCTACATTAAAAAATAGGTTTTACGGAAACCTAGTCGTGATCACCATTGGCCATCATGAGACCGTTCCTGCTGTCAGCAGGTCCTAGCAGTAACCAATCAGCAACAGCCGATTGCTTTCTGCTAGTTCTCAGATGAAATCACGTCTTTGTACAGGAAACACTCATCGAGAGAGAAAAGTAAAATCCCTTTTACCCCAAATTTCGTCGACCCAAAGGTAAAAACAAAAGTTTTGATCGGTGAAACAATTGCGGAATCAGAGGTAATAAAGATTTACGACCTTCCCCTAATTTTAGGAAAGGCTTTATAAAGAAATCCCTGAGGTAAGAGAGTGTTCCCGACCAATCCAAAGAGATTACGGAACTCTCCTAGATTAGTCATAAAAAAATAATGTAATGATACCTTTGCTGTTTTGTAAAGAATATATTTTAAATTGATTTCATTTAATGCGGCAATTGTTTTTTCTATTTTTAATAAATCACGTAGGGGTATTAAACTATTATGTTTGGTTTTTCTCCAGTTTGACTATTTTGTAATGTTGGCCTTATACTGATGACTAAAGAAAGATTAATTTTATAATTATTTATAAATTTTTTAATGTCTTATAATTTTAGTTTTGTAATTATTTATTTCCTAAAAAATATCATTTGACAGACCCACCCAAACAATTATTTAGAATCAAAATATTATTAGTAGAATTTCACAGACTAAAATAAGTTTATTTACAAGTCAATGTAAGTTTATTAAGGATTTAAAATAAATTATTAAAAAATGATTGGAAAGCAAAACCTCAAAAAAGCCTCTGTCAAATTTTTAATTTAATTTAGTGCAATTATTTTTATGTGCTCTGTAGTGTTTCAAAAACAAAAACCGCTTTCATGTTTGCTTTCTTTAATTTAAATGTAAATATTAAACAAAAAATATTCTAACTGGTAAGAGTTCATTCAAGTTCATTTTTTAAAATACAACAGTTTGCAAGAAATCGTGTAATTTGTTAAGATTGTTTGAAGTTTTATGATATACAGGTTTTTTATAACTATTATTCAAATACGAAAAAGTAAAAATGATTAACAAAAAATCATAATAATGTAACAGAGTGTATATTATAATATATATCTTAGAATTTCTTTATTAAACTACATTTAACATTAATTTAATTTAACATTCTTTATTACAGTTTTTAAAAGTTACTCTTGAATTATTTTATTTATGATGCGTAATGATGTTATTTTATTTTTGATACGTTCATTTAACATTGTAGTTAATAATAATAGATAATTTGTATAGCACCATTTTCGAAAAACTTTCACCTCCAGGGCGCTTTACATATAAACTGTTAATAGTTCTACAATTATCTTTGTTTTTAAAATTTAAAATTGTTATTTTCACTCATGGAGATGACTTTTTGAAGAGGTGCGTTTTAAGTTTATTCATAAATAAAGTCTACGATGCACTGTTTCATATGACGGAGGGCAAAGAGTTCCAAGCTTTTGGGCCTGCCACCGCAAATGTCCATTCACTAAATTTAGACTTCTGGCAACGGTTGGTCGGTTCTACGGCCCTGCCTGCAGCTGAAGTAAAGGCTGACCTGAGAGTTTGACGTATACCATTCAAATTGTCTGGGGGTACAAAGTTCTTGAAGATACAGGGGCACCATGTTGTGTGTCGCCTTGTTCATCAACCAGCACAATTTAAATTCAACTCTTTCGGGGAATCGGAACTAATGTAGCTAACGTAAAAGGGATGTTGTATGAGAGAATTTGGAATATATATTATCCGTGCTGCCGCATTTAGAATGAATTATAAACATTGGCAGGTCAGCATAGATGCTGTCACAATAGTAATATTTATTATAATTAACCATTAGTATTAAATGTGTTTCAAAACACAATTAAAACACAGATCCGATAGTCGATTTTGATATTCTAAAACTTTCAATAAAGTGTTCGTGTATTGCTTCTTTTTACGTGAATTTTCTTGGAAATTATCTACAGCAAAAATTGAAGTATTCTTAATATTATTAAAGTTTTAATAAGCCACAAACATGAAATCTAGTAAAATTAGGCAAAATTTTCATTTTGTACTAACTTTAATACGTGTATACGAAATTTGTCACATAAAAAGTTAATGATGAATGGGCAAATATTAGCATAGTAATACATCATTGCATTATCACAGGGATTATTAATATGCCCCGAATAACAAATTTGGTGACAAAATTAACCCCTGGGGATTTACATATTATTCACAAATTGTGTAATGCACGTACCAAGTACGGTCATAAAATACGACCTGCACGGTAGATACAAAGCAAATATGAATTAATAGTAAGTGTTCATTAAAAAATCGACGTGCTTGTTTGATCTAACTGTATTTGTCTATGATCGAGTATATATTTGATATATATATATATTATCGAAAATATTTTTTTATTAACAAAAATGTCAATTAATAAATATACCTTTAGTTTATTTGGAGTTTATAATGATTAATGAATAATCTTAAATACAAATTAAATGTATCAATAAGAAATATATACAGATAAAATCAATTTATTGAATCTGGATCCTTTCCTATCATAATTTGTATTAAAATATCACAGAACTAAGTTCTAAAAAAATTGCAACACCATAATAATAATGTGTTCTCCTTAAAAATATATAAGTTGTATTATAGTTTCCAAAAATTTAATAAAAATAAATCAATTCATTATTTTTGGCGTCTCCAAACGGATTTTACTCAAAAGCGTTTGGGATTAACATAATAATAATAATAATAGTAAATATAAAGTAGATTGCTTTCAAATAATGTATCAATATGAAAGCGCAACGTATAAGTTTGAAAATTTGTAGACATCTTACTATGTTGGTGTAGTGTAACCGGTTAACGCATTTTCCCGGATAGGAAAGGATCCAGGTTCGAATCCCGGTAGCAAAAAATAAATTGATTTTATCTGTACATCTTTCTTATTGATTCATTTAATTTTTATTAAAATATTACAGAACTATCTTCTGAAAGAAAGCAACTTCACAATAATAATGTGTTCTCATTAAAAAAATATATATATTATAATTAAATAATTATCTAACATTATTGATGTATTATAAATATAATTACATTTACTTTAATGTTTATAAGTCAAAAAATATTGACTGTCTGCTTGTTCTTCACGGCATACTTAAGGTATTAGTTATAAGGTTGTTTCGAAAATAATGTTATTAGGCCTCTTTAACTCATTTTGAACGTTATTTGCTGTTAATAATTATCTGTTGATTTATTTGACAGTTATGGCACGTATCCACGGATGAGATATCTCTCGAATTCGCATAAAGGATTGATCAGCGTTTAGAGTGAAGAAATTTTTGAATCATCACCCCATATGATAGGCACGCGGATTAGAATGATACACGTACCTTTACTGACTCCCAGAGATCAATGCCTCATTGAGAGATCAGGACAAGAACCTTAAAGAATCTATTATATTTATTTACCGAGTCAGACATTTAATTTTCATTACATTAATCCATCAAATATTGGGCTAAAAAAAAAATAACGTAGATATAATTTTTGTAAGAATTTAATCTTGAACATTATGCACCTTAAACAGCAGTTAACTGAGCATGAATTAAAAGAACCACTTCTGAATGAACGGTGAGACGTTGGTTCGAAATGTTAACGAAAGGAGATTATTTAGCAATAAAAAATGCGCGATAGTCGACCCCAGAACTGATTAATGTATTAATTAGAAAAATTGTAAATTGTTCGAAAATTTGTCGTCAAAAGTACTGTCGTTGTAGCATAGTTGGATAATGCACCTTCCCCAGTTTGGAAAGAGATCCAGGTTTGAATCCCGGTAGCGCGACAACAATATCTTTCGATAAAATTGATTTTATATGTATATCTTTCTAATTAATACATTTATGTATCAAAATTATTTGGAATGACAAAAATGTAGGCAAACGTAATTAATTACTCGGAAATGTTTTGGTTAGTGCTTGTACATTACATGTATATCTGTGGAACAATATCATTAATTCGTAGAAATTAGTATTTGTTATCGGTTAACTGTATTATGTAAATATTATATATATATACATCTGAATCGTTGATAATTAATTTGGGTATGTTATAACTTGAATTGCTTGAAGTTTCTATATTAATTGAGACTTCCTCATAATTATTTACATGAGCCTAAACTACTTTCAAAATGACTTAAGCACGCATATTTTAAAATATTATTTTATAAATACATAAATAATCTCCATCTCTAACACATTATATTTATCATTAATATTTTTTTACTGTAGATGAGAATATACGTAACATAAATTCATCACAGAAAATATTTGTGCTGCGTGCCATCTTTTTAAGTTAGAGATAACTGGGCCAAGTTTTTTTTCATTAACCTTTTAAATGCAAACCATATTTGACGACACTTACTAAGGTGGGGATAGGATAAAATTTGAAAACTTTTGACTGAAAACGGCAAAATGATCTCAAATACATGGCATTGAAAATCGTGTTTAATGTAGTCTCTGCAAAGTCAAAAACTCAGTAAATTCACGCTTATGCTTTGGCTTGACTTGCTATATTTGACGTATTAATTCGTTCATGATCTTTAAAATATTTAACGAAAAAGTTCAATTTCGATATCGAATTTATCAAATGTATTCTTTCGACTTTATGTTCAAGTCTATCAAACTACTCTGGGTGGATACGCCCCGGATATGACTATGTATCAGGATGGGGGGAGCGTGATGTGGCGGTATATACACCAAAAATTTCACAGCATTTAAAACGTATTTATTTCCATAATCTCTTCTACCCTCAGGCAGCGGAAGATTCATTTCCTTTCCCGAAGGCATTAACAGACATACCCGTCTACGATATTAATATTCCTTTCCAACAATTCACTTCATTAAAACTGGAACGTTCGGACAAAGAAAATCCAAAGTCGCAAATCTTTGTGGATAAATATTTGATCTAAGGTTGCGTGAATAAGTAACTTCCATTACGCAACAAATTGAAATACTCGAGAAACATCAATACACCAACTTTGTCGAATAGGTCAACTTAAGATAATAAATTAATAAATCAGCGAGTAATAACGGATTTTTTTTTATAATTCATTAAAATAAATATAAATATCAATATATAGATAACCGTACGCACTTAAAAAGCTTAAGTATTTGTAGTGAGTTTAGGAATTGCGGTGTGTTTATGTTGAGGTTATTCAAATTATGATTGACTCGAGATTGTGTCAGAAGGTTATGATGCTTCTTGTCTCGCGCGTGTCGGTTGTATGTCGCAGTGTAGGGTGCTTGTTGTAACCAGAGCAAGATATATAAATTATAGGGCACTTACAAGATTTCGTTTATTTATGTGATGAATTAATACAATTAAATGCTTGGCTTAACTTTGGAGATGCGAATGAATGGCGATGTTGGTGATAGGACGACCTGCGGAGAAGTGATATTAACTGATTGAGTAGTGTCTATCTCTGATGCTAATTATTTATTTGCGTCTGCTTATTGGTCACTCTGGTTCGGGCCCTGGTGGTTGCTAGGTAAGTCCTTTACACGGCCATGTCTATGGGCGCATGTATGGTCACCACACCATTTTTGAGGATAGACCACTCCGAATTCCATTACTAATATCGCTAGTTTCACTTTCATATCATCTGAATTTATAGTAATGTTGTATCTAAAAACATTAGAATTGTTAATTTAAGGCCTTTTTTATTTTTAATACATATGTCGTTAATGACTGAAGTACAGTCCAGTATGACATTTAGGTTCGATGAAAAAACAATTTAACTCAATTAGAATGTGTGTGTTTTTTATGGTTGAGAATTTATAAACATTGTAAAATGATAAAAATAAAAGTTATATTACAAATAATATTAAATAAAATTGGCAATTCAGAAGTACTCTTGTTAATTGTCAACACCTTGTTAACAATTACAGCACATGTACGAAAGTGCGTGGGTTCCAAGATCAATGAAATTCGATCACGTGACACGTGACAGTCCTCGGCGATCTGTTTTTCTTACGATAAGCATATTTATATAACCGTCTCTTTTGTATGAAAAGTGTTTACATCAAAATTTGCTAAGCACTTCTTCTTCTGCTTGTCCGGTTATCGAACTTGCAGCTCGAAATAGTTTATCTATAGACTTATCAAACATTACTGGAAGCATATATTAATATATTAGAGTTGATGCATGAGTTCCAAGATTTTGGAAAAAAAAAACAGTTTTATTAAATTGATTAATAACATTTTAAAATTTTTATGTTAACTGTTGGCTAAAAAAAATGGCATGTTAGGAACAAAAAAAATAACTTTTCCGATGTGCCCTTTTAGATGCCCCAAGAATTGAATTCTACGATAAATTGCTTCCGATGAATGAGGGATTTATTACCAATAACTCTTTCACTGTGAGACGCCACGATTCAGGAAAAATCCGCATACTGCTTAATTGAGCTCCGCTCTCATCCAACAATCTCCGAGAAATCTCATCTAATAACAATGCCGCTTTTCCAAATTAGTTTGATGACTTCTTGAGCTGTAAACCAATCCTAAATATTTTAGCCAGAACGTTCATCGTCTTCACGTATGTTTCGAAGCCTAACTCCTAATGACTACTAGTCTTGATCACTCGTTGTGCACTTGAGTGACTTAGGAGCAACAATTATCATCTGACACATTAGTCAAAATTGACTCTTCAAAGCTGTGTATATTTTAATAGCACTTGTAATATTTTTTAGAACATAACTGTTGATTTTAATACAAATTAAATGTAAATAAATTCGGAATCGGTTAATTTTATTAGTCTAAAATAATATATAGCGACATTATTGCAAAAATTTCACCTCCGATCTTCGCCTGAGAAATCTAAAACTTAATATTCAAAACCTTGAAATGAAGTTTGATATAAATATATGAGATCTTGTTTGTTCTGACACAATAAGCAAATTAAGGTAATTTTACTCCGTGTTGTTTTGCATACTTCTCAATAGCATTAATAATTACTCAGATTTATTTATCTGATTGATTGTATTTCGGGTCGGAGATATTATAAAACTGATATTTTATAAATGATAATATTTCACACTCGTGAATAATTTTTTTTGCATTTTCATTCTGGGCGAGCTCGCCAGACGCCGCTTTAACACTCAACATTCTTAAATAATGAATAGCTAGGCACATATTACATGGACGTCTGTTTGCAAACTGTTTCCGTTGGAAAGAAAAAAGAATGGAGCAAATACAAATTCTGAACAAAGAAAACCTGCCCGGGCTGTGGGGTGTCGCGTGTATGTAGGGTGAACACCACATGCCGAGCTTTTCCACATTAGGGTTGGAACGGACTTATTTCCAACAGCGACACGTAACAAACTAAAACAATTTTATTAATTAGCTAAATTTTAGTATTATTAAACTACTAACTTACTTAATACAGATTAACATTACCTCTCCGATGATGTGAACTTAGTTGACATTGCCTTTAATTATGTGAATATCTCTATAAATATACTAAATGCAGAGCTCATATTTTAGATACTCCTCCGTAATATATTTATGTATTGAATAAAATTATTACAAAATAGAAGTATTTACCATGTGCAAGAATAAATAATGTTTTCTCGAAGAATCTGACGTGAATGTGTCAATACGTGTGAATGTGTACGTGTGGAGTGGTACGGAAGGCTCAGTGCGCGGGGTGCCGGATGCCGATCGTCACTTTAGTGGCAGAGTATGCGCTGGCCGACTTTATGCTGTCGTTCGTTATGATCAATGTTTGTTTTTCATTTTTAGCACTTTTAATGATTAATATAAGTAATAAATGTAGAATATTCATGTTTATCCAACTTAAAAATCACAAAAGTCTACATGTATACTGAGTTTATAGCACCGGAAGGCGCGTTTTTATTTTAGCACCATAAGGGAAAGGTTAAATGAATCAACTAAAAAAAGGCCATTTTTGAAAAAAAAAAATTATATGCAACTTCATATATTTATTTATGTTCTCTTTATAAATATGTTAGCGTGTAATAACGTAAGTAGGCGCTTTGAACTGGAACGTCGTCAGGAACATGTCAAAACTAGTCTGTAAGCCTGCCTATCAGTTTCGAGCTATTCAGTGTATCAGACGTAATTTTTCCGCGATATTTTATTAATTCCACCAATTTGTGATTCGTTTATTAAATGGTCTCGTTAGTTAGAAACACGTTTCACGAAGCAGAGTTGTGGACTGATCCACAATAATTAACAGTCAAAATACAATATACATAATACCACAAGAATCAGGTTACAAAAGGAAAAATACTTCTAGTTCAGATGGATACAACCTCTAGTGACAATACAGTCCTTTGTCTACTACAGCATTGTAATTAGCAGCGTAACCTAAGTCTCTGGCCAGGACTTTCTTGCGTCCCTGAAATTGTATAGTTAAAGCTGTCTACACAAATAAGTAAATATATGCTACATTATTTTATTTCCCAGGGAGACTATTAAATTCTTTTTCAGTGGTTTGCAAAGCAATTTCAGACCCAGGATAGGAGAATTTGATGATTTAGTAGAAGACGTATAATATATTTTAATGTCTACAAGTTCAACGTAGTAAAAAGATATGAATCATTTATACAAAAATAGATTTTAATTAAATTATTAATTTTCATCAATTAATAAATTTTCTATAAAAAATATGATATTATTAGCGAGCAAAAAAAAACATATATTATATTATAGAATATAAAATGAAGAAAAAAAATTACAGTAATGTTATTTAGCGGGTATTACAATAAAATTTGCCACGAAAACTATATTTAAAATTTCGTAACAGTTTTTTATACTTTCAACCTTCTGAACATTTTTGAAATCAAAAAGATTTTAGAATCGCCAAATATCGATCCCGGCGCCTATCGCACGCTAAGCGAGCGCTCTTCCATCTCAGCTATTGATCCCTCCCCCTCTCCCACTAAGCTATGGTGTCAAAATATCATATAAGTATATAATTCTGATTTTTTGTGTTAGAATGCTGTGTTATGATATACATTCTTAGCACCAAATTATGACTAATATATATATTTTTAGGTAGTTACCCCTGTTTAACTTTGTAAGAATCTTGTATTAATTATTTAAATTATATTTTGGGTTCAGAAATTAACTGCAGATTATTAAATAACCTGATAGATAGTCCAAATATGACAATAAGGAATTAAATATATTAATTAGAAAGATATACATATAAAATCAATTCTATCGAAAAATATTGTTGTTGCGCCACCGGGATTCGAACCTGGATCTCTTTCCTAACCGGGGAAGGTGCATTATCCAACTAATTTTTAGCGACAATTTTCGAACTTATATGTTATCTTTTTGATATTAATACATTTAATCGTTCCATTATTTGAAAGAGCCATCTACTTTACTCATTCCGGTGGCGCAACAACAATATCTTTCAATAGAATTGATTTTATATGTATATCTTTCTAATTAATATATTTAATTAATATTTAAAATATCACAGACCTATGTTCTGAATAATTACAACTTCACAATAAGAATGTGTTCTCCTAATGACAATAAGGTGCAATTGAAAAACATCTTAAGACAATTAGGGAAATAACATATTACAGAAAACACTTTGTGTTTGAAAAAATATTTATAAAAGTCATGATACAAGTTGACAATAGAGGGGTGTAATCAAGATATTAAAAACTACCGTACAAGTACAGATGTGACAAATAATAAAGAGCTTAAAATTTTTGTAAACTGTCATTTGTATTTGTCGTTAATTTCTCGGAAGTGCATATAACCCTAAATATATATATATATATATGGCATGCCTGTTACGCGGAAATTCTTTTAGTCTTATTTTATATTTATTTAACAGAATTATGAATATTTTTCGTATCAGAAAAACGTACCTTATGCAGGGATGGTATGATACATATATCGGGACATCTGAGATATATGTCGTATACATATATCGCGTTATTCTACTTCGTTTAATGATCTTTTTAAGATTTGTAATAATAAATCATTTATTAGTTTAAAAAATGGAAAATGTAATGCAGGAATAATTTTCACTGTAGATTCTAATATAGCGTCCATTACATCACGACACCGCTAATACGAATCTCCCATAATATTTCTTAGCTGGTTCCTAAACGCAGGTGGGCGTTTAATATTAATGATAATATAATGTTTCACGAAACATCCTGTACCTTTACCGGGTGTAGATAAAGTCATCGTATTACATCTCCACATTTACACGGCGGAGCTAATTAATCACACACAACAGGATGTTTCGGATACGTATATTACGCTGACTTTCATTTTTCGAAAAAAAAAATGCTTAATTGGATTGACGCTTGTATGGCTTGGCGTGTTTACCATGACAGCTGACATTAGACAGGAGGTGCTTGTTAAGGTTAAGGTTAGGTCAAGGTTAAACGTGGACTGCACGTGATACTGTTACGAAATAGAGTCTGGAATAATGTCAACAGACAGTGAGACGTTTCTAACATTAGACTCCCTAAAAGGGGTGTGATACAATACCAAATGTATTTTCCTGATTAGGTTCCAAAGTAAACTCAATCAGTACCGTATTCGTAATAAATTGTAATAAACTAAATTAAATATTATTTTTATTCTTATTGTGAAGTTGTAATTATTCAGAACATTGGTCTGTTATATTTTAAATACTAATTAAATTAGAAAGATATAAATATAAAATCAATTTTATCGAAAAATATTGTTGTTGCGCTACCGGGATTTGAACTGGATCTCTTTCTAATCCGGGGAAGGTACATTATCCAACTATGCTACAGCGACAGTACTTTTGACGACAAATTTTCGAACCCGTTTGTTACACTTTTCAAATTAATACATATACTTTCATACATATTATTGTTAACTGTAGTATATTGTTACCAGTTTTAAATTATTCATACCCCCTTAACCTATTCTCCCTAGTACATTTTATTCCTTTGGCTCGACTAGTTGTCCTTTTGGAAGTCGAGGAGAGGAAGTGTTAAATCACACACCGCTGTGATTTTGAATTATTATGAACATGACATTCATCAGAGTTTTGTGAAGTGTAAATTTACTACAATGGGTGAACTTGAAGGTAATGATTTGTAAAAAGACGAAACTAATGGGTTTTTTTCATGAGTACGGATTAATCATTTTCCCTTTTCTTATGGGAAAAATTCGTTTGGTATACGTCCTGTTTGGTATAAGTCCAAAGCTACGGAACGAATTAAGGACGTATACCGACGTACCACTGTATTCCGCAGACGTCCTGTTCTTGTTGTTGTAATATAATACTGACTAAGAGTATCAAAATTCATTAAAACTAAACAAAAAAATTGCATTTATCTTCAGCTGAAATGTTTAATCGCAGTCTGCTTCTGACTTTCAGATATAAAAAGTAAACTTCTTAATGAAAATAATACAGATCTAACTTTGGTTAACGACATTATGTTTTCTGTTTGAGGGTTTACTTTCCTCGTTCAACTGTAATTGAACTAAAATTACATTTTTCGCTTTGAAAATATCAAAGAACATCTCTTCGGACCAAATAGCGTTTCATAATATTACATTATTTTCCGACTTTTGTCAAAAGGCAATGGTATCTAATATACACGAACATTTTCTTTAGAAATACACGAGGAATTTTTATACGCATTAGCAATAAGTTGATGTCAAAGAGATGGTTGATAAAAATAGGAAGTGAATTCAAACATGCCCTAGACGCGAACCTAAAAGAAAATTGGGTTCTATATAAAAGACAAAAAATGTTTTTAGATTGTTCAATTTGATGATATTACACAAATATTTTGCGGCAAACCTGAGGTTAGTTTAATATTGGAATATTTTATTTCAAGGAATGTTTAATTTTAAATATGAAGCAAAATTTTATCTACATCCAATCATTTTCTTTGGGTGGGCGATCCTTAAGTTTGAAAAAAAACTAATTTAAAACATTTTTCCATGGGAATTATTACGCAAGACTTGGTACGATGGTCTAAAATTGAAATTTTCTTGTTTTCCGACTCTGCAAAATTAGTCACACTGATCTAGCATCTTCAAAGCCGCAATACCACAATATGGAAAAACTAAAGCCTATAGCCAGTACGAAGTCAAGATACGAACCCTCACTATCAATGTCATACATGTCACAATTAAAAGTTGCTCAAAAAGCAACGAAAAGAGCTGTGCTTGGGCAATCGTTAAAAATAAGCCTCGAAAAGGATGTTGCATTTTTGCTGACGGACCGCTGCGAAAAATCAATTTTATTTGCCTCGAGTATCGCGAAATATAAATAAAAATATTTTCATTCGCTTGATCGAACCTCCGGAGAATTTAAAAGGATACAAGTACTCAAAGCGAAACTGCAAAAAAACTAGAAAAAAGGTTTAAGAAGTTGCCTAGTAATATTTTGCATACTCAAGCGCTGCGAGTGAAGTAAGACTCGTTAGGGGTGTATTTTTGTAATTCTTCTGAATGGGTTCAGAACACTTTTCTTGTTTATTTTCAAAACAGTATTGTGGAAATTTCATATTTTTAAGATAACATTTTAATCTCTCGATAAATATCCGAGAAGTCAATTATGCTTTTTATTTGTAATAATATTTTTATATACACGGCTCCTTGCTAAATTATTAGACTCGCTGTAAAAAATTATATACTTTTGAGAAACAATCGATATAAAAATTTTCTTTCGCATGTTTATTTGGCTCTTGAACACTTTTGCTAATGGTAAAGTTGTATTGACATGAAGTTAGCGGCAATTTAGTGCCACACAGTCGATAGAGTATATTTCTATTAATTCTCTTCATTGGAGTATTTAAAAATTTACGCGTAAATTTTCAATGTTGAAGTAATAATAAAATATTCTAATGAAATGAGTAAATATTATGAATCAGAAATACATATTTTTTTAATGAGAATATAATCATTTGACAAGGCGCTGTAGTTAACGCATATAATATTAATAACGTTGATAACATTGTCGTACCTCCATAAGGGGTTAAAATTAAGGGTTTCCTCATATAAAATCATACAGGTGTGATATACGAGTATACTGTACATATAATGACGAGAAATTAATGCTTTTTATAATTTTAATTTATTTAAAAATAAATTAAAGGATAGTGGCATTTTAATTTACTTGGCTTAACACGATAACCACATGATGTCCATATGTTTCACGTCATACTGTTCATGTTATGTGACACAAAAAGAACGGACGTATATAAAGTAAATTATAAAAAGGATGTCCGACGGAAAAATTTTAAGTTTAATATTAAATTAAATAAAAAAACTACAATGTTATTCTCATATTTTATTTATAGAAAATGAAGTTTATCGATGCGGATTTTACGATTTATAAACAATATCGTCTAAATGCCGTCCATTTCTCTCAAGACACTCTTGCAATCGGACTCTTAAGTTTTCGAATACGCGAGAGCAAAGCGTTGGTTCAATGGCAGCAACTTCACAGCGGATATTTTTTTATAGGGCCTGAATTGGATCCAGGATTGTTGCTGTAAACTCTCGACTTAAGGTTTCTTCACAGTGTATGTCTCCATACTTGCTGATTAATTTATCCCTCGGACAGAAATTGCACAACACACTATTTTTTTTGGACAATGCAAACGATTTTGATGGCGTGTTTCTTTGGGTTGTCGGGGCACCAGTATCTCATGTTCTATTTATTAACATAGCCATCGATATGAAAATGTGCTTTGTCAATAAACAATATATTTCCAAGCGTTCGTGATGTTCCAAAACGTTCCAGCATCGTTCTCGCTAATGTTTCACGTAAAGAATAGTCATTTTCTTTGAGAAACTGCACGATTTGCAGTTTGTACAGGTGAAGCTGTAGTTTCTTTTTCAAAATAGGCCCAGGGTATGTCTTCGTACTTGCTGATTAATTTATTAAGAAAAATTCCCCTCAGCTTCTCCATTGGAACTCTAGCTATGTATGGGATGGTCCAGTTTGTATGGGTGAAACTGTAGTTTATTTTTCAAAATAACGTGCACTGTTGATTTTTTTATTCCAGTACAGGCTGCAATCTTCCTTATCGATTTACGCAGATTTTGCATAATTTCACGTCGAACTTAAGCTACATGTTCTGGCTTCGCTGCTGACGTTGATGGTCCCGGAGGAGTTTGGTTAACCATTATTCCTTCTTGTCTGAACTTTTGAACCCAACACCAGATAAGTTGCGTGCTCGGACCGTCACTTACTCGTCGAATATTAAAGTGAGTACAAAAAGCGCGACGCGCACGAACCAATGAATCACCGCACTTTATATATTTCTCAACCGCGAATGAGCGGTGCACTCCCAACCAATGACTCATTGCGACTGGCAAATCCGCAAATCACGCACGTCGAACAATACCCCTCTCACTTTCCCCACCCTGATGGTTTACGACCAATTACAACTTTATGAACTCAAATTTATGAAATCGAGTTTATAACAACTAGTTTATGATGAAAAATATATAAAAGAGGTTAAACAGTGAGACCAGGCCTAGACCTCGTTTAAAAATATGCTTTTATAATAAATGTGTACACATAAAAATACAGGAATATTTTGAATATATATTAAAATTATTAATGTTGATTGACATACAATTTTTCAGCCACATTATCAGTCAGTCTAGAAAAGGAAATTATCCTGGGAACAACCATAGCATGAAGAAGATCTGGAAGAGAGCCTCAACAGTGGATGAATGAGTGGAAGCACAGCACTGGAGAGACTCTGGCGACAGCCGTGCGGCGACCCAGAACCGAGACTCGTAGACTTAAATAAATATTAATTACATTACTGACTGAGACCACTATATGACATGAAAGAAAGTAGCTATAGAGAGATGCGGCCCTGTACGGTGGGGTGCGAGGGGAGTAGATGCTGCTACTCACTGCTGGGTATATCAGCTAGTGAATTATTTATGTATGATAATTAAAAAATATTTCAGTTATTTGTAACCATGTTAATATTTTTTGATACAAGGCACAAAAATGAACGACACAATTCATTTCAAATTGTTTATTTTAATAGTACTATTCGTTTTGTCTTCAGTGCCGATAAACCGTCGTTTATACAACTTGTATCAGTTTACACATAATATTATACATCATGAATTACAATAAGTGGAAATATAATTAGTATGCAAACCTGTTAGCCGTTATCTACCCCGCTAGGTGCATATATCACCTGTTCTGAGGTTGGTAGCCATTATAAATAATTTGAAATGAATAAGATATATTTTATGATATAATTTTATTAATATAATAAATAATATTGAACTACTCTGTTGTGATTCTTTAAAAAATACGGAATTTTGAAAATCATCCCCTAAAGTTTATCGCCTTCATATCGTCTTCAGGCAGAGTTCAGCGTTCATTTTGTCGCAATAAAATGGATTCTTCGACGTGATTTTATCTCTAGTCTATAAAATAATGTCGTAAACACTACGTTAGGTTACGATAGATTTTCTTTCTGGGCAGTAGGAACAAAGTTTCCAATAATCAATTAGAGAGCGATCAATGGAAGCATTTTCACAATATGTGGAAGAATTGTTACAATATGTTCAAAAATACACGTTAACTCAATAAAATCTCTTTTAAAATTAATGTTATGTGTGCTTTTACTTCTACGAGTAATGTTGCAACTTTACAGGAGAAGCCTGGAGCAGATTGAATTTTTTCACTCATTAACAACTAAAAGAATAACAACTTCAACTACTTATTGTGTCAAGCCTACAGAAAAATAGTGTAATTTTGTCTCGAAACTCGCGTAATCTGTAGTATAGAGTTGAGGGTGGACTGAACTCTCATTCATTGTATGTTATATGCAGAGGTATATTGTATGCAATATGGAATTGTTAAAAACTAATTATAAATTGAATTTATAGTGGAATCTGTTGTCAATAATCAATATGTTTAATTAATTTAATAATAATTTTATATTAGATTATATGCAATACACGTATTCATGTTCTAGTTATTATAAATATCATTTGTTTACACCTTCAATATTCAAGCTGTAATTACGAAATCTCAACCAGGGATTGCATACGAAATTTTGAGAATTTTGAAATTCTTCATCATAAGTATAATTTATAATTCCGAAAAATTTCATAGCGTATTCCGAAATTCAAATATATAAAAATAAAATATTGTTACGATCACAGACTAACAGCCACATAATGAGTAATCGCAGAACAATAGGGGTGTTCTAAAGGGATCGTTCTTAGAGATGCTCGAAAGATTTAACCAACTAAAAAACTGTATTAGAAAAGCATTGATTGATATCGCGCCTGATATTGATGTTCAAGATGCTGAAATTTTGTCGATTAACAACATTATTTCTGCTCTTCTCCCAGTGAAGCTTACTGTTGACGCCCTTTGTCAAGATAATGCAAATCTTCAAAGTATACAACTAGTCTCGGAGCCAAACGGTAGCGAAGAAGGGTCGTGCCCCACGCGCGTCATCCTTTTATGCTCGCCATACACACACCCACATACATCTCAAACCGGCGGTGCTGGCGCGCTGATACACACATACACACGATCTCATTTTATTTCGTAAAAAATTGCAATCCCTAATCTCAACTGTTTTAGAGATTTAAGGATGTTTTTAATGTTGTGAATTCGCAAGAGTTTACATTTCAAATGTCATATTTAATACAAAAAGTGGTGGCAGTATGGGAGTAGGGAGGAGTCTTTATCATTTAAAGTGAAATAATTTATTAATTATAAATTCAAATTGAATTTTGCAATAGATATCATTCTGCCTGTTAGACAATTTAATTAAATTCTGGTGGAATTATGTCACTGATCAATCATAAATTAGATATTGTACCTACGCGTTAGTCTAAAAATACGATAAAGAAACAAATTGTTGAAAATATTAAATATCGATAACATCCTTTGTTATATCTTACGTAATTTTTTTTTCAATTTGGAGGCTCCTTGCTGTACTAATTTTAAACAACCTTTAGATGTATAAAATCTTAATTTGAGGGATTGGGTTAATAACTCCCGCATTACGAATGTAAGGCAAACAGAAGATATTGTCAGGTGGGGAAATCAACGAAGATAATATTTCAATGTATGTGTGAAAAAAATTAAGGATTCGAGGTCACTCCACATGGCGCTACACGGAAGGTCATCTGTCAATCATTATCTTCAAAGGCTCCCTAAATACTGTAAAATCAGCTGGAGCTCAGCGTGCTAAGAACGAGGCGAGCCTGAAAAGGAAACAAACTGACGTCTATGAGAAGAGAAAAGAAAAACGAAGCGCTGAAAAATTAATGCTTGTAGGAAAGAAAAATGTCGAAACAAATCAAGTCGTCACAAATATTTTTTTCTATTCTAAAAGTGAGACTCGCACAATAGTTTGTGTTAACCTTTACCATACCATGATATAAAATACCCGAACGCAGCCATAGTGTCAACTCGTGTTACCGTAAATAATTATTAGATATTAACTTAAATGGCTTTAATGATACGAATTTACTCTAAATATTGAGCATACAGATTTGAAAAAATGATTAATAACATAATTTAGAGCATTCATTAAGTCGTATACAATGTATCCTTCCTTCTTATCTGTCTTCATTTAATTAGTGAGAAAGAGACAATTATATTTGTATGTTTGTTGTTCTTTTCACTATGAAAATAGTGTGTGATCTCTGTCTTTTATACAACAAATTATATTTTTACCAACGTATTAATTTTACAATGGATTGAAAGGAAAAAATAATTGTTTTGTACGATTCCCTTTTCATAATTGGTTTTTCACTAGTCATACCTAAACGCTAATATTTCCTATAGAGTTATCTAAAATATGAATTTTATGTTGCATGTATTTACAGAAATATTACAGGTTTAATTATGATGGTAGACCTGTGTTGCTACATGGTTTGGAAAGGGTTAAGTACACATTCAAACATTTTTTCTTATTTCTTTAAAATCATTGTCAAATAATTTATTTTGTCTCAGTCGATTTCAACATTATTTTTTGAATTTTTTTCTTATTAAAAAAATTTATTATAGAAGTTTTTACAGATTTTTCGCTTTATAATTCAGATATTTTTTACTAGTAAGATTCCTAATCCTAGACCGTTACTCTCTGCTAGTATAAAATATAATGAATTAAATTTATTTCATTTACAACTTAGAATTCCTTTCATCTTCGTCTCTTAATCTTCCACCACATTATTTTGAACGATCGCATTTCAGCGTCTGAATTTATCATTTCACCATTAATAGTAATAAAACCCAAATCAGTACGTACTCTTTAATGGGAGTAAAACCTGATAAATATGGTATTGTGATCCTGGAACGAGCATCCACACATTCTATAAATATTTCGTGATCCGTTTAATGGCGAAAATTTCGGGGCGAATTCCAGGGATGAATTTTCAGACGATTTTCTCTCATCAGGGGGAAGATAGGGGTAGGAGCAGATGACCAATCAACCGACATTCAATTATGGGAAAATTTAAAAACCGATAATGCATTTTTTGTGTTTGGTTTCGATTTTGGTTTTTCTAATTTTATTCATGACTTTTGAATGTAAGAAATGCAACCGCAGTCATCTCTAGACTGCCTTTTTACGAGTATACCAACAAACACTATTAAGATCGTAAAAATGTTTGATCAATTTAGAAATGACCGTAGAAAAATACCGTCCTAACTGAAAGCAGAATTATCACAACTACTACAATAAACCTTTATCCCACAGGATTGAAAGGTCGCCAAAGTGACGCCAATAAAGTGATGTGGTGACACAAGGCAGTTATTAATATAATTTTAAAATAAAAAATGCTGGATCATCAGCGGGATACCAGAAAAACGTGAGATAGATTGACAATTTTTGGTAAAGCTCGTTGAAATGGTGAGAAAAATATGAATTAATTGAATGTATTGTTTGTAACTGAAATGAAATAAAGTACACTGCGAGCGGAAACGCATTCTCGATTCTCTCACCGCAGTGTTCCTAGAAATAACATATTTCTGTATTTAATTTATTTTGACTGAAGCGGAGATCGGCGAACCACCGTTGTTTTCTTGTGGCCGTACGTACGGCTCCAAAACCCATACTATGATTGTTATTTATTCAACAATTTCAGATAAAAATAAATTATCGGAATTGTATTATTGCATCTCATTTAATTTATAAAAAAAAGTAAAGACAATGCTATAAATGTTATAATCAGAAATCAAAACTATCTAATAAATGAATGCCGTATTCGGATTATGAAACCCTTTGTACTAATAGTTTATAACTTCGGTATAAATTTCAGTTTCATGGTTTTAGATCACATCGATTATTTTCAATACGTTGATTAAATAAACAATTACATATTCTTTAATGAAAATATATTTGCATCTTTTTATAAAAATGGTTTTTGTTATATTTATCTCAAGTCTCATAAACAACTCTATAAAAAATAAAAAAATCTAATTTTACTATGAGTCATCTGCATATCTGAGATAGAAAAGCTTTTTACCGCCTATAGAAATCATACAACTTCAGTATTCAAGTACAAATAGGAACTAATTTTATAAATATTAATTAACCTTTGAAGAACTAGTCTTATAAAAAACATTGTTAAAATAACGAAAATCATCTAAAAAATGTATATTTCAAAAATGTATTTTGGTAGGTACTTACGAACCATTTGCCCCCCACTAACTAGTCACCCTCCGTTGTTCATAAAAAAACCTCTTTAAATGCCATATAAAACTTTCCCAAAACTTATCATAGAACCCTCACAGATTTCTACCGCAAACCCCAAATAGTTGGTTCGTTTCGTTTCGTAAAATATGTGATATCTTTAACCTTACCAGATGATATGAGACATTATGATAAAAAATGGTTTTATAAAATAAATTTTATTAAAGAAATGCGTACAATGCTAGAAAGCAAAGGACGGCAGATCTGTAATATTTTGAAATGCCTTGTCATTATATTACAGTTTATAGGTTCAGAGAGTATTATACAACAGCTGTGACGTGTAATTTTTTATCAGAAATGTATATTAATTTTAGAATTACCGTGTCCACAAATAGGCTCGCGGCCATGTGAATGTTATCATGTAATATATAACAAAGGACTTCGTTTATTCCGCTTGATGGAGTATTTTATTACTATTCTTCTTCTGAATCATTTTTTTCTTAATTTTCATTTTTAACTTAATTGTTCTTATAAAATTGCGAATTTTCAATTATAACAGCGAATCTAAATGAAATTTGTTTACAAACGAAACTAGAAGTTCACATAATGTACTGATTGTCTATTATATTTTGTACTATTATAAATCATACATCCCGATCTTTACCGATCTTAGACAAAACTCCGAGACGCGAAAACAGTTACATACACGCACTACAAACTATTTTTCAGTATAGTTAACAAGATTTAGAAAGATTCGACAATACATTTGCATACATCATAACATATAAAGTCAACAATATAAATAAATAAAAATACCTTTTCAAAATAATTCAAAACATACTTTCTACGATTTGCTATTCAACAAGAAGATAATACCGAAATTAATATTAAAATTTACACCAAAGCCTGTATTCAAGAAGACTCTTGTGACCAATGTTCATCAATTGAAGAAAAATACTGTATCAAGTACCTAGGAATCATAGTAGAAAACAAACTCAAATGGAAAGAACATATTACTAATCTTACAAACAGAATAAAGGAAAACTACCTACATATTTTTAAGACTCAGAAACATCTTATCACTTACAAATTGCAGTCACATTTGCAATACGGTATTATTGGATGGGCAGGAGCATATCACAATTAGAAATCACTCAAATAATTATAATAAAAATTATTCTAAAAAAAAAAAATACTTTCCAAGTACACGACTCTTCACAGATTTTAAATTACCAAAAATAATAGATATATACAAAAAAATTTCAATAATCCAAATATTCAAATATAAATATAAATTAAATTTTAGAAGCGAATTCCAATACTAAAATATACCGCAACCCAAGATCACTATATCTATCAAGGCATCAAATTTTTTAACAATCTCCCCATAACAATTAGAAAAATTACAGACTACTATAAATTTGTATCTAAAGTAAAAAAAATATGTGCACAGACTAACTGAAACATAAATTCTCGTACACAAGTCTTACTCTCATAGAGAAGAAATATATGTTAAAAGAAATATATATATATCTTACTGATTTTATTTTCTATTTATTTATATACTTACTGATTATATTTTTTAATATTAAAAAAAACTGTGAATTCTTGTAATATATACGTATTATCGTATAAAGTATCAAACCGTCGTACAAATGCTTGGCGTATAAAGCGCTGGGCGTACAAATGTCCACTCGTATAAATGGTTTATCCTACAAATGCTAGCGTATAAGTTTTCGTCTCGCAAATATTGGCGGAGAAAATTCTGCATACGAAATTATTCATATCGTATTCAGAAAACGTCGGACATTTGTAATATTGTTAGTTAGTTTTACGTTAACTAGGAGAAAGTTTCCACGTCAAAATCAGAATTTTAGCGGGAGTTTGAAAATTCAAAAAAGTTCAGTAAAATGTAACACCGCGCAAACAATGCTTTGTTAGAAAATTGAATTCATACTGCATTCGAAAATTTAATTTTTGTTTTGACTGTCAAATTTTTTTCGCCGGCATGATGATACCAAATAATGTGCCATTGTTAGACAACTTGACCAGAATCGAAACCTGCTCTAAAAGACCGAAAAACCGAGAACAGGTCATGTTCGATAATAATTAATATTTCTTTATCACAATTTTATTGTATTTTTGTATTTTTGAAGTGTAATAAACAACAGAATTTTTTTTGTAAGTACTTCTTGAATCATTTGTTTACCTAAATCTCCCATATTCCATATTGAAGCATTGAAGCGTCAGTCATAATTTAGAATCAAACACGAGCTCGTGTTAGCCTGTAGTCACGAATGCAGAACGTAATAACGGGCTGCATCAAACACTGCGCCCACAAGCCTATCGGTACTAACAGCCATCCCTGTTACACAAATCAGTTGGTGCGGACTCAACTGCGGCTGCGGCCCAACACAACACAATTAATACAAACCCAACCCTAACACAGGATGGGTACGTCGAATAGGTGTCGCAGTACAGAGATCGAGAACACTGATGAAAGATTACTTTTGGTTAATGTATTTAAAATGGTGTTCGTATATAAATTACTTTAATAAGAAATTGTGTCAATTGATTTCGAACGACATCAATGGACAAATAAAAGTGGGAGACACTTGGGGAGACCTTCATCCAGAGAATAGAAACAATTGATAATGGCGATGGCGAGAACTACTTTTTAATACGATTTTGTGAAACAATATAATGAAGTTTACAAATTATAAATGTGTTTAATTATACAGGACGCGCAGAACCAACTAAGCGGTTAGGAGGGGGTCAATGCTCGGGCGGTGGTGGGGGAAGGCAGGTGCACGTGGTCTCCCTCTATTCCGTCGGTGACCCCATTTCAGTAGCCAACATGGATCAGGGCTTTGCCGTGCGCGCGTATTTCGAAAACAACCGATCTGTGATCGCGACGCAAAGAGCTTTTCGGTGACGATTCAACGGCGAATACAATTCGGTCCTGAGTCTAAAGGAAAGGGTGTTTAAACGTCGTCCTCACACCCTACCAGAGCTAAGGGAGCGGATAATTGAAGAAGTTAACGTCATACCCCGCGTAACGTTTGAACAAGCTGTACAAAACTTCAGAGATTGTCTCCAACAATGTGTTGCTAACGGCCGCCATATTGAGGACATTATTTTCAAAACTTAATAATTATAAACAGTGTGTACTGCTAACTTTGAAAATAAAAACATTTTTTCTCTATAATACCACTATAACTTTTTTATAACTCCTCAAAACTGCTTATTCGGTTCTGCCGCATCCTATACAAATATAAGCAACTACCTAATTATGGTGTCCGGAAACTTCGTCGAAAACAATTTGTTATTTTTCAAAATTAAAATTGTTTGAACACACTATAAGTAGCACAAAATCGTAAAATTATCTACTTAAAAAAATACTTCCTGGTGAATTCCGTACTCACCATATCTATGACAAATCGATTTCGATCATTCTCGAAATTGTTAATGAAAAACATTCGAAACAGTTTCGGACTTTTTACGCCGAAAGAAAGATGGTTTGAGTTAGTTTTGTTTTGTATCCGAAAATAAAAGAAGATTGATGAAATAAGATCCAGATAGCACCAGAGGCGTGGACGATCGTGCTTCCAATAAATTCTGGGCGATCAATTCTTTACACAGAACAGGAAAAGCCTTTTTTGAGCGATTAAAAAAGAATTAAGTGTTTTCGCGTCTAAATCTTTTCGCAGTCAATAAACGTTATTTTTTCGCATTTACGCAATTTGGGTCGAAAAAATTTATTTGATTATATGTTGTACCGGGTGAGTGTGATTTTTAGAATTATTATATTCTACTGAATATTTTTTAAGCAGAAAATATACTTCAATACAATGATTATATCATTTGGAAAATCTTTTATTATAAATGATATCGAGAGGACAAAATATGGGGCTGTAAAAAATATGATTCTTAAAAAATTTAATGTCTTCATTGACGTTAGTTCCTGTGCCAGTTCCTTTGACTATGCTCCTTCACTTTTTTCGGTATGACCCACCACGATAAGTTTATCCAAGCTATCTTCCCTTCAAATAACATTTAGTGCTGTTTTAGCACATCACGATAAATTTTCCGATAAATGTGGGATTTCGTCCACTGCGGGTGAAGAGAGAATCACCGCATATTTTCTGGACGGCGATCGGGGCGGCAATGACCGTTTTATGCATCTTGATCTGCAGCCGGCTCTGTGGCGCTCGCGCCTGCGCTCTGCGTCACGTGATAAAGCGAATTTTGTTGTATTAGAGGATAACGTTAGTAAGACGGCAAGAGAGATGGCACACGGCCGCGACGGGGAGGTGAATACACTTCTCCCTCCAGAAACGCCCGAGAAGTCCTTCGAGGTTAGACCATGGGGAGTTTGACTGTGGACCCGTGATACGGGAGAGACAGATGCTGTGAAATAATGAGAAATGCCCGAGAGATCATTCTTGTGAGTTTGAAAGGGTCAGGTCATCATGCAGTTCATCCTGTACTGGAGATAAATTTCTGTTTTTTTATCTTTTCCCCTTTAAGGGGTGTACAGCATTGTTTCTGTCTTTTCCCTCTAACTAATCCCCGGCTTCTTTTAGGATTACCTTTTGTTGTTATATTTTGAATAATATTATTATATTATATTGTGAAAAAAGATGTAATTTTATTGTCAGGGATAGTGAACGGGTTAAGTTGTTATATACGCCACAATATAAATAAACTTGTAAGGAAATAAAAGTCATCTCCAATAGTGCATAAAAACTTTTACAGCAAGTTACGGTCACCTGTAAGTTTGCTAGTGTGTGTTTGTTTGCGAAGAGCGATCATTCCAGAAGGAATGTTTTTCCCAGAGTTGTGTGAAAGGGTAATAAAAGTATTTACGAGCGCATGTGGATTTCATTCATCATAACTCTGACGAGGAGAAACGCTTTACTTCGGTGGTCCTTGAGAAAATTATAAAAATTATCTTCAGGGATGAGATTCGCGCGTCATAAAAACATCTCGATGATATTTTTACAGCCGAGGAAAAGTGCTTCAACTAACGCTTCAAAAAGGCGAGCGTGACTAATATAAGAAAGCCACTTGATAAACCTTATAACCTTGGCATGAGTGTATAGAAAGTAGGATGCGTGTCCTCCTGTAGTAATAATACAACGTGACGGTGTCAGTAGCAGCTAGTGCTATAATCAGCCAGGAAAATTACATTTCGTGACGTATCTAGTGGTAAGACTCTCACTTAGCGATCAGGATTTCAAGCCTTGTTTCAAAAGACCATCAAGTTAGTCCTATTTTCATAACACAACAATATGTTTAATGAATAAAAATAATAATTAACCTTTGTTCATTTATATGATTAAAAAACACATGTAGCATAGCATACTTTGTCGAAATAGAAAACGTTTTTCTGGTTCGAAAAAATATTCATAAATTCGTTTAAATAAATACAATTAAAATCTCTCGCGTAACAGGCGGGCATTCTAACCATTACGCTGTCTAATACTCAATGAGATGTGATTATAGCATATTTTATTAAGCTCTATTAATAATAATAATTTTTAAATTAATTTAAATATTAGTATTAATATTTACACATAATACCTAATGTATAGGTAAATAACAAAATGTAATAAAAATAATAATTTATGTATTAAATATTAATAACATGACGCCAGCCTATGAGAGGGATAGCACACTTGCTTAGCATGTAAGAAGTACTTGCCACCTCAAAAATCTTTTTGATTTGATTTTAAAATTGAAAATAAAACATAACTAGTGACAAAAATTTCTCTATTTTTATTTGTTTTTATTTATTTTTTAATATTTCACGAGGTCCATAAATCTGAAAAATTAAAAATACAAATAGTTAAAGAGTCTTAAATTGAACAAAAACAAAAATAAAAATGTATATCCACTGATTTGGGTAGAAACAGTGTTTCTTCACGGGTATTGTGCTTATCCAATGGACGCGATTAATTGATACCATCAATTAAACGCAGGCAGACTTTTGTTAAAATTTTAGTTTGGAGCCTCGTTCGTTAGTTCAAGCGTGCACAGCCAATCAATCAATTCATGTGTAGTAAAATAATTCACAGTTGATGCCATAAAATAATACATTGTATTATAACCCCAACTGAAATGATTTATGATCAGTGGCGTAACTATACAAATTGGGCTTCAATGCGGAATGGAAAAATGCGCCCCTTGTATTATTATTAGATTGTATAAAGTATAATAATATTAATCGAAATGAAGTAGAAACGACAGGGGAATAAAATTGAACTATTTTGTCTCCTATAATATTTATACTTTTTGAAAAAGACATTTATCGCACTCGTAACTGAAACGTTTTGTAGCGATGGTCGGGTTATTAATCCGACATATTAGAGGGTGTTTAAATATTATTGTCACATGTCCGCGTCCATTTCCTAATGCTTGGCCTTAGTCTGAGTTGGAGCCTGGCGCTATCGCTGGCGTCAATAGATCAGTAGTTTGAATGTAGATCTCGATAACGGCGATTCTATTCTCATTGTGGACCAATCATCTCCAGTGCGGTGGAGCACTGTTTTTTTGTATCGATTTTGATTATTGTTTTCATGAAATCATCGATCATCCACCCGACTTACAACAGGGATTATCGTATTCCTTTTTCACGGGACGTGCAACCCGAAGATTGTACAGCGGGTTACTACTATATACATCAATAAAGTTTTCATGTATTTTCCTAATGCACGTGAGAAAATAGTTTTTAAAGATTATTATTATGTCTCTTGCTGTAGTTGATTTAAAAAAAAAATAGTTCATATTAGGGTGTGGACGGATTTTTGGGTGCCTGTCTAACATGAACTCCGGTGCACCGCATTGATATTGTTACTCCTCTATTTATTATTTTTAATTACTATCACAAATCCTCTGCCATTACTGATTTAATTTAATTTAGATGTAGACAAAAAAAAAAATTTTTTCTTTCTTCTTTTTCGTCCATCCTTCTCTGACCACACTCACACTCGCGTTATAATTAATTTGTAAATCTATTTCTGGGCACTCGCACATAACCTTCTGATATCTCATAACCTATCTTATCAACATTCAAAACACTACATGCGCGATCAGAGTGTCAATGAAATCTATATTTCAATGATAGAGCTTTCCCCAAAACAAACAACACGTAAATAAAATGTCGATGTAATTAAAATGATTACATCTTTGTAACATAACTGTCAAAATGAACAAAACTGACATTTAAGAATTGTCGATAGACAATTACTATGGTAAGATTTCTCCCTTACCATAGACAAGAAAAGATGACAGATGTATATTTACGTACTGTTATTGAATATATAAATGAAAAAGCATTTAAGCAATGTTAACCTAGAGATATTAAAAGCACGTTTGTTTTTACAGGCTTGGCCGTTTAATCAAACACTATATAGCCATAATGACTGACATACTGAAGCCGGCATTTAGTCAGCCGGCGGTCAGAGATGTAGATGAAGAAGCGTAATATTATTATGGATTATTTTAAAATACCAAAACTAAAACATGCTCCTGGGTATTTATGGATCTACTCATATTTAAATATATTAATACAATTTATATTTACAAGTAAGTAATCATTTGCGATAAGCCAATTCTTTATTTTCGCCTCAAAGTTTGGAGATTAGCGATTGACGAATATGAATTCGTACCGTTATTTAATTAGATCAAAAATCTCACGGAATATAAATTTAGAATAGACAAAATATACAGTCACAACAATCCTCTCAGAGAATTTGAGTATAAATTCCCACCCTATGTACTGTACTATATGTACAGAAATACAGGCGTATATATGTCCGCGATGGAATACAACGTTTGTAGTCAGAGGAACAAAGGTGTGTTTACACGACACCGTGAGGAATGTTGGTATGCGTACAGGGTGCAGGGCGCAAGGGGTGAACTAATATTGACACAGCCGTCAGCGGAGGCTTTCACGGGAACGGCATTACGCTGCACCTCCGTTTACACTTAACCACTTTGCATACATACATTATTTGTAGGAACTACCAATCCTATATTTAAACATCGCTTAATGTTTTATACGCAAACTTAAAAATTTTAATGCATGGAAATATCACAATATTATTTGATTTTTATTTTTATTTAATGTTAACCTTTTGTTACTTTTTTCTAATCTTTTACATTAGTGATTATATTTTTTACTATTTAATATTAAATAATTAGGCAAAATACTTTGTTTAAACCACTATTTATTGATACATCAACATGTTTCGATACCTATGGTATCATCTTCAGGAAACAATGTATACTGAAATTAAAAATTCAAGCATAAATAATCAATAAATAGTGGTTTAAACAAAGTATTTTGTCTAACCATTTATTTTAAATTAAGCCACAAAGTAATTTTGCTAATATTGAACATTTAATATTAATTAATCAAACTGAAAATAAGAAATATAATTAGAATCAAAATGAAGCAAAATCGAAAATTAACATTATATTAAGTATTAATAATAAGATGAAACACTTTGTTTAAACGACTATTTATTTATACAATAAGTCAACATGTTTCGATACCTATGGTATGTTCTTCAGGAAACAATGCATACTAAAATTAAAAATGCAAACAAACTATAAAAATATAAGTGGTGGGTAACTAATTAAGAACTACAGTGATAACATATTTAAAGGAGACTATTTGCAAAAAGGATTCAGTTATTTATAATATTTAATTTGCCATCGACACTTTTTCTTATATCTAAAATTTGAAATTTATCTAACTGAAAACCCCTAGTATTTGTATGTAAAATAGAATGGTTTGTTTCCAATAGATTGGAAAATTCAGAATAGTTGTTGCTATTTAGACATGTCAAGTGCTTTTTAATTCTAATTTCAAAATTACTGCATGTTTTACCTATATAAAAATGATAGCAATCATTGCAAATTAATTTGTAAGCAATAACAATTATTAGTTAGAGACATCGCATGCAGGGCGCCAGCCCATTATTTACATATTTAAATATCGTTATTTACATAATTACAAACACAATGAATAAAAAATTATTCAAACTTTTCGGCCATAATATGCGTCAAAATTATGAAAATGAAATTATCCTCAGCACAACGGCTAATACAAGTGCTGGAAAGACTCTGAAGTCAGCTACGAAGGAGACCTAAAACCGAAATTTGTTAATGTTCATTACAAGGCCGAATCTTATCTAATTGAGGCCACTATTTGTCAACATTGACATGAATGAGAAAAGAAGAAGAATTTTTAGGAAAACACATTCTTATTGTGAAGTTGTAATTATATTCAGAACATAGGTCTGTGATAATTTAAATATGAATTAAATATTTTAATTAGAAAAATATACATATAAAATCAATTTTTATCCAAAAATATTGTTATTGCGCAACCGGGATTCGAACTTGGATCTCTAGGTGCATTATCCAACTATGCTACAGCGACAATTATCGAACCTATATGTTACCTTTTTGATATTAATACATTTAATCGTTCCATAATTTCATAAAGTTCCATAAAGAGCCATCTACCTTCTACCACATACCTATGTTCTGAATAATTACAACTTCACAATAAGAATGTGTTCTCCTAATAATAAAGTTGTATCAATGTGTCCAAAATTTTATAAAAATGAATTGATAATTCTGGCGTCTGCTATCAGGTATTTGAGATTCTGTAAAAATAAGGTAGATGGCTCTTTCAAATTATGTAACGATTAAATGTATTAATATCAAAAAGGTTCGAAAATTGTCGCTAAAAATATTATCGCTGTAGCATAGTTGGATAATGCACCTTCCCCGTTTTAGGAAAGAGATCCAGGTTCGAATCCCGGTGGCGCAACAACAATAATTTTCGATAAAAACTGATTTTATTTGTATATCTTTCTAATTAATATATTTAATTCATATTTAAGAAGAATTTTCATAAAAATATATTACTATCTTTCAACATTTGTAAATAATCTTTCATCCCGCGATGAGACAAGCTGATATTTGAGTGACGTCAATTCCAATTAACCGCGCAGCAGCGACAGTATAACCGTAAGTAGCGGGCCGTATGTTAGTAGTAGAGGGAAAAATAAATCGCATTATACCATAAAGTAACAGTTACACGCTGTATTGTAATTAATTTTCCATACATACAATACAATCCACTAGAAGGTGCGACTTTATTGCCTGCAGTTTACATTGTTAATTTAATTAATGTTGTAATCTAATACATTTATCCTAGCCTAGAATTAAATAATATGTGGTATCTACATCATGTAACATGCTCGGCACCTTTGAGATGTGGTGCTGGTATCATACACCGCGTATACCATGAACTGCGAGACAAACGAATGTCTCCATTCTTCAGGAATGCCGTATTAAAGAAAGGCTATTTAGAAGTGTAGGAAAAGAATCTTCCATACAATTAAATAAATTGGTGATCACAGTGAATGTATGGATGGCATTCACACTTTTTCTAAACATCTAACCGTCTAGAAATCTCCCAACGAGACATCCACATTGCTATAAACTCCTGGAAAAGTCCGAAATTAGTTTCATTCCTCATCAGGTCATCGTAAGATGTACATCAATAAGATAGACAGATTATGTTGGAGACTTAAGTGTAACCTCGCTACACGCCACGATAAACAAGACCCAGGATCGCGAAGAATAGAGGAGAGGGAGAGAGAGATTGACATCTCATACTGCTCACGAATAGTCTCCATTCTTTAACAACATCATTCTGAATAAAGGTTCTCCACAACAGGCAGAAAAACAATTGCTAGAAACGAAGTTTAGATGTGTAGGGCTATTCACAAACAAAGGAGATTCAGAAATATTAAAATAAAGTTAGAAAGAAATGTTTTTTTGTAGACCAATAGTGGTAATTCTATTAAAATATTTGTGTGAGAAATTTTTCAGAAATTTCAAATTCAGAAACAGATTTTTGTGGGAAAATTCATCCCGAAAAACACGTGAAGATTAATACCGTAAAAGATTACATTTTGGAGGAAAATTTGTAATCAACTTTTCATGAAAAGTTAAAGTTCCTCTTAAAACATTGTTTATTTAATTATTGAAGAAAAATTTTAATATTGTCGAAAATTGTTTTTTGGGCTAATATGCCGTGTACATCCCATAAGGGCTGATGTATCGATCCTGCAATGGGATTCGAAACGTTGGCCAGAAAGGTCAGATATACACGGCGGATTAGCCCAGAAAACTATCATAAAAGATTCTGAACGCACAACGTACGAATACCTCAACCCTGCAACATATCTAATCACGTAAATATAAATTAAATATATTAATTAGAAAGATATACATATAAAATCAATTTTATCGTTTAATACATTTTTTCGGATAGGAAAAGATCCAAGTTCGAATCCCGGCAGCAACAAAAATATTTTTTCAATAAATTGTTTTTATCTTTTTAATTTATACATTTAAATTTTATTTTAAATAATTCATTTTACATCACTTCTAAGTCATTTAAAAGATTTATCATCACTTTTGAGACTTTATTAGGTATTAATAAACATGTTTTTATAAAGCTTTTTGCAAAAAAAAATTAATTTCAGACAAAATTAATATTGTAAAAGTATTTTGGTACAAAATGAAAAAAATACTTTTTAAACGTAAAAGTTGAAATATCTCAAAACGAAAAACATTATATATGACTTGAGCCACCTTGATAATTACTGCTTCAACTTCTTCTTCTTCCACTGTACTACATCTAAAAGTGGAATTTGGCCTCCTCCACAAGTGCTCTTCACCGACTTCTGTCCCTGGCCATTATTTTACAGTTCCCAGAACCTCCCACCCTGCTCCAGCCCCCATCACTGCTTCATATGCACAGAAAATAATCTTATTTTTTTAGTGTCATTATTAAATTTCTACATTCTGCACATCCAGTAGAAAACCCTAGAATATTGAGCACTTCAGGTAATCCCAAAGCTTCTCATACAATTATTCATGTCGGGTCGCTTCGTGAAATATTTGAGCGTTTGAGAATGCTAGCTCTGAAACCCTTGTTTGTTTATTACTTATTTTTTAAATTTATGCTGACCCATTTTTGTTATCTTTAATAAAAGTGCACATGCCAATTTAGCGAGCACAGCTTCTAGAACAATGTAAATCTCTGAAAATTAATCATTCATGTGCGGTCAGAATTTCAAATTACATTTCATCTCGTGTAAGCTTGGCTTCAAGCTAGCTTGGAGAAAGTAATGTACCTATGTATTCTTAATAATTAAGTTCTTTAAGAAAATACGCGAAGTATTCAAAGATTATATATTAACAACGACTGAATATAAGTCAATGTCGAGAAGTCTGCAAGATCTGTGAAAAATACCGAAAGGAATGCGGCCCTTGGGAGGTTCTAGAAGGAGATAGTTGGACAATGCAAAGAACGGAGCGAGGCTACAAACTCCCTGTTGGGAGACCATACATATCTGTTTTGACAGAGTAGCTTGGAAGAAGAGTCATACGGACAATGGACGTAATTTCAAAAATCTAACTGTAAACCATTATTTAAATATTACAGGTGTTTCGGCGGTTAAGGCCATTTTCAAACTGTGGATAAACCACTTACAATCGACTTATTTAAATTAGTTTACTTACCCCTTCCTTAATTAGATGATTTCGGTGAAGCCGATGTATAATGATTATTTTATTTATTATGTATAGTGAATTCATCCCAAGATCCTTTCGGATGATATCATTCCTGATTTGATCTCATATGTGCAGCCTGGATTCTCGACCAATTCCTCTCCGTCAGTATTCCAAGTCGATGGCCACAGGTCAGGGCGGGGGGCATAAACTGACTTGAAAGTCGCCAGTTTTATTTCATTAAAAATAATCAAAATACAACAACTGATCAGTGTCACAGTTTAAATAATTCATTTCACGCTTACAAGTAAGAGACATTCTCAATAAGCCACTTTTTTTATCATTTCTTCCAAATTGGGAGGAAGCGTACAATTTTGTAAAGACCCAGGTAGTTTATTTTTTAGTGTAGGAACAACAAATTCTAATGTCCTCGATCCATACTTATTGGTGATCTTAAAAACAGTACTCCCAGATTCTGAAACATGTTGACACCTTCAAGTATCTGAGAGTACCTTTATAATATAATAATGAAATAGTTAAAATTGTGCATAAATATACACACAAGTATGAAGACGGCTCAGATGTGGACTTTGAAGTTCTTTACAGTTAAATATGGTAATAATAATAAAATGTACTTTATTCAATGATATTCAATGTTTAATTCTAAGAACCAAGTATTTATAGCAAACCAGACGTTGAGGACTTAGTTTATTTAAATAAATATTGTTTGTATACATTATCGTTATTTTGCTTACAAGAAGACTTCTAAAGTAGTGATGAAATAAACCATGATTATGACTTTGATCGTGATTGGTATTCAATTGTAACGTTGATTAGTAAGTGATTTAACAACTGAAGTTTGCATCCGGACTATCCCAATATTATTAATTCGTAACTTTTTCAATCCAGCTTATTTTTAGAAGCTGTCTGTATATCCACTCAATCATCTCAAATACTTCATCGCATCATTCTCATTTACAAATTTAAGTTTACGTCGTGGCTGCATAATAATTTCTTCACACAGCCGGGCTTGTTCTATACGTCATTTAATTTCCATAGAAAGGTCCCAGTTCTTATTTAATCTTAATTCCAATGTTAAAACATATAAGAATATGTTCAATCATATATATGCACTTGCGTTCGAGTTCACAGGTTAAAAGAACACCTGGATTATTTAATAAGTAAACGCCCCAATGCGCAGGTTTCTACGCAGTTTAATCCCGTAGATATTTAAATTGATTTATTTTGAACATATATATAACGTCCTATTTGTAAGACGTCCGCTCGGTACCGCATAAGAGTAAATAAGATACCTTATGCCTACATAAGATACAATAAATATTTTTTAAGTTAGTTTTCTTCGATAAATCTGCCGTATTTATTCATTGGCCGGGTACATATTGAATATTCTAACATATATTTACCTACATGCACATCTTTATTACATTTTTTAAATTCTTCAATAAAAACATTACGTAAATCGAAATTACAAGCATTGTTCTGTACAACTATTTTTCATTTAGAAAGAATAATTGAATTAGTGTGTGTAACAACCCGTTTTAAAAACAATACAATTTTTTTTACGGAAAACTCGTAAGAAATAGAATACATAACACATAGTGCTTAAATGTTCATATACACCGTTTTTTTTGCAATATATCACATATTTTTTTATGTTCTCCGTCGCCTTGTATATGTGACAGAAATAGGGTTAAGTGTATTTATGTACAAAGAAAAAATGGTTTATACAACACATGATGTTTTCAGGAATATTTATATTTTATATATAGCTTTTAACCCGTTATAGGGCAAAGGCCGAAATTGATTAATATATTTACCCGTCGCGTTAAGGCCTAAATTTCTAATACTACCCAGAGTAAAGCTAACCTTAGTATCTCAATACATTTTCGATAATATTCTTTGGTTAATAAATTGATCAACGGAGTGATGTTTGCGTTGTTCCCCAAAAATCAACGTGTTTTTTTAAAATATGATAGTTCAAATTCAAATTCCAAAATAATTCATATACCCTATAAAGTAGTGATGATAAACCGTTACGTGATTGTGATTGTGTTGATGATTGGTAACTGAGATTTAACAATGATTGGTAACTAAGATTTAACTGTTGGAGGTTTACTTTCTAGTGTACCAGTTATTTTTCTAAGAATTACGTTAATCAGTTACCAGTTATTGTTACAATTGAACATAATCACAGTCACAATAATAGTTTAAATAACGATTTTACCATCATTACTAAAAAGAGTTAAAGTGTAAGTTTGTAGATAAATATTTATAACAATGAAAAAAGTAACAAATGTATTCGACTTAGATAAATGTTAGTAATAATATAAAAATACAAAAAGACAATAAAAAATTACAAATATAAACGTAAACATAAATTTTTCTAATTTACTAAATTCAAATATTTCGTACATATTTTTTTGTGTATACCGTTTTTATGACTCATTTCAAACGACAACTCCACCCCCTGACCAATTAATACGTTAAGCTGCATCAATACACTGTCAGAATGTACACATTGCATATGGCATTACTCACAATTGTTCTTTTTATATGAACAGTTGTATAACAACCCAAGTAGACTTAAAAACTTTACTCTTTTCAGTCTAATTCCTTTTACATTCCCTCCCGCCATTATCGATTTCAATTAATTTATTTGGCGTATTTGTGTACAGTTGATGAACATATGCTGCGCATTATTAACTACCCTTATAAATAATAATGGCTTGTGCAAATATCTAAAATGATCAGTCGTCTATTTGTTGTCATCCCCGAGGGAGAGAATATTATTACATTTGTACATGTGCGCGTGGAAAAGTCTCTGTAGAGTAGGTTATTGATTAGCTTTTGACTTTATGGTGGTAAATTACTGCGCCCAAATCCATTAAGCTAATTGAAATGCCATGTAACGTATGTATTAGGAAAACGAATATGCAATTGGATAATAGGTGGATCCAATTCTTATAATATATGACGGTTAAGTATATTAAATGCAGATTAATCAATAAGCATATACCTATATAACTAAAATTTGCTAGCTGATCCTGAAAAATGTATTTAAATATTTATAATTAAAAATTTGTGTATACAATATCGTTTCCACACATTTCCACAGAATTTTATGCCATCGAATAACAATGGACAGTGAAAAGTAGAAGACACCGGGGAGGCTTTCACCCAGCAGTGAAAATAAAACGGCTGATGATGATGATAAACTATATCGCATGTTTTTCTTTTTTTTTTCAAATCAAAAGCATGCGTAAACGTATATACAAATGCTTGCGTTATAAAAATAGTACTAAGTTGGTGGTCTCTTGGAAAGAGGCTCACTAGATCACTGGGCGAGTGTCTTAACCATTGAATCAATAAGCTACTCAATTTAGCGTTTTAATTTAATTGATACAATTCATAATCTGAAAATACAACTATCTATTTACTCCATAAATTAACATATTTTTGATTATATTCAGCGAGGAGTATTCAGAAATAATATCTTACAATACTGATAAAAATTCATTTATTTATGAATAGTTGTTTCTTTTATACATAACAATAAATATGGTTGCAAAGGTATTTCATTCATATTACATTTCATTCATGATGCCTGCCTCACTGGGATATTCCCGCCCTGAGTTGTACACTTTTTAAATGTAGATGCTAAATAAAAATGTTATTAGATTTTACTGCCGTTCTTCTATGTACAGGTATCGGCTAGAAAGGTCAGATATACACGGCTGATTAGCCCAAAAAATATATACAGAAGATAGATGGTAGATTATATATTAACAATTACATATAGACTTAATAATGTACAATTAAAATTTATTCAACAGATTAACTAAAGTAAAAATGAAAATGTGAGGTGTATATGGACATGGGACGACATCTGGAGGCCGATAGTTCACATCAAGGGTACATTAGGGTCACTTTTATTTATCTAAAAAAATCATACTTATTAAAATGCTACATATTATTCTAAATTGAGTTTTCCGACGCTGCCAACGAAACTTGAGAAACTAAATTTAAAATAATCTTTTTTGAATTTTAAATCTACCCTTATCGAGTTTAAAATACCTCTTTCTGAATACAATAAAAAATTTCGAAACTATATATTGTAAAAGCTTACAAAGAAGATGGACAAAAAACGCTGATTCTGTGAATCTGATAAATTCTTATCCCATTGAGCAAGGTTTAACAAAAGCCTGACCTACTGTAGTTCGGCTCCCCATAAACAAAGGAACATCGTAAATCCACCCTACCGTCAAGTTAAGAAACCCTTAAACTTTTAAGCTAGATACTACGATATTTTTCAATATATTTCCATCCAATAACCATTTTGAAACAAACGCTAATCTCTCAAAAGATGGATAGATGAAGAATAAATATGTAATAATATTTAAAAATTTCCATTTCATGCAGTACCTTTACATACTGGGTTTAATATACCTAGTACAAAATATTTTATGGGTGGAGTCGAAAGTGTTCAAGGAGTAGGTGTGTACACATTTAGTACTGTTACGGAAAATATTATTGTTGGATATTTTTATTATTTTTAAGGACTTCCTATAAATAAAACCTTTCTTATTTGGAAGTGAATATAATAATGTTGTATAAATTAAATATAATAACGTATATGTTATGGGAAAATAATATTTATATTTCTTGATGAAATGTATGAGCCGGTTGGTTGTTGATTGATCAGTAATAAATTTTAACAATGGTAAGTTTTTACTATAGTAACTTTTTATTATCGCCCGTGGTAAGAATCGTTTGTGGGTTGTTTGTTTTAACACACATTTTAGTGTTAACTGCTAAAGCATAGATCAGATGTCTATAGGTCAGACAAATAATCATGAAATATGCTTTATCTGTGGATTTATCCGCCTCTCCGTTCGAAACCTGTCACTTTGGTGGTGAAATTTTTTCGTATTATGTGCCAATGTATATTAAACAACGAGATCATTATCGGATGAAGCATAGATGCCGGAAGATTTCAAGATACGGAAGGAGTTTGGCACTCACCACAATCCGAATTCCGCTGGCACTTCCAAAATGTGGACTGTATGTTATAAACACTATTTCGTCAAAAGTTCCTTTAGACGATGACGAGTTCCGACACTGTATAGACGCAAAGTCTCAAATCAACATAATATCGTAATCGTTTAGGTAAATGTATACCGCATTGGCTCAAGGTCGTCAATAGACTGGTCGGCGACGAAAGGACGGGAAAGGACGGGAAGGGGGAGAAGGCACAGTGCATTATTTTCGTTCAAGAATAAATATATATTTAGACAAATATGTATGTCTCAAACAAACTCATCACTAAAATAACCAGATATTGAATGATTAATTGTCGTATACTGCGACATTCAAAGCATCGACGTGACAGATGACTTTTGAAACGGCTGTGAATCATTTATACTATCGGATATTGGAGAGTAAAATCAGTTTACTACGGAATGCACTTTCTAGAAGTAAATATTATTTTACCAACGATCAAACAACGCGTTTTTGAAATTTTTTTAACTTAATAACTCTTTTTACTAAAGTAAAAGCACACAACCAGTTTAGCGAACTGAACCACGATTTTAGAAATAAATTTGCACAATTTGCAATTGTTGTTCTGGCGTAAGTCTATTCATGGTGAAATGGCGGCCCTGTGGTTTTAAAAATGGTTCATTACATACAGTGAATTGTGTTGTCTGTCCTCAAATCTTGTTATATGGAACTATATATCTTTCTATTACATTATATCACAAATTGTATTTTAATAATTGCCCAATTAAAACACAACCTGTCAGAAACACTATTCTCTATTATGTCTGTATACAGGGGCCGGCGGAATTAAAACATTATTTCCTGACTAAAAGATACAGATATGGCTCTAATTGGAACGAAATCCTAATGAGCAGAATATCCTTTATTTAATGAGAGTGACTAGAGTTAGTCATAAGGTGTTGTTAAGGGTCCTTTGACAAAAATATTATAATTTTACATTATTGTATTATAATATCTTACTAACACTCGTTTATATCTAAATATTATCTTACCTAAAAATTACACATATTTTAATAATCCACAAAACAATTTTTGTTGTAACTAACGGTAAATAATTATTCTCCTGAAAAATACTCTTCTTCAAAAACAGCTGGAACATTAGACCTTAATACAAGGTGTCCAAAAGTTTTTTTCATGATAACACTTCTGTAATAATATAATGGATGGTTTTAATAAAAAAATGTTTATTTTGCATTTAAGTGCAGTCTCTCGGAATTTATTTCTTAAAAATTATCTTTTTTAAATGTGATCCGTTATTTCTCGGATAGATAGGGAGGATTGTTACTGTAAACCTTTTATTTAAATTAGTCCCATAGGAAAAAGTCCATTGGTGGCAAGTCGGGACTACGTTCAGGCCAATTCACGTCACCTCGTCGGGATATTAATGTTTCGGGGAAAATTTCACGAAAAACTGGTAAGAACACGCTCCGTAGCGACTGAATTCCCAAGGACGCGGCTAGCGATCGGAATACCCCCTGCCTCTCTCTCGTTCGCTAAGTTGGTGCAGCGAATAAACCAGAATGAAAACGACTTTTGGGACACACTATATGTTTTAATGTAGTCCTCGGCATTTTAATATCAATAATAAAATTATCGGCATTTTGGCATTTGTTTTCAACTCTTGTTTATTCACGTTTCAAGTTGAGAATCCACAGGCCATGTTCATTTATATTAAAAGTACTAAAGGAAGTACTTTCTTCTGGACGATCCGAAGGTTTTGTCTGAACTGCAACTGTAAATACCGAATCCAAATCTGTATTGATAATATAATAATAACATTTGAATCAGCCTTTTTCGGTTTTTTATAATATAAATATTTTGCTTATGTTTTTAACTCTCAGCAATGTTAAATGACATGAATAAATACAAATAAAATATATTAGTATCATTAAGATATAATTCATATATAAGGATTCATACATAGTAGAATTTGAATAACATGAAGAAATAAATGATTCGTTTATTGTTTTGGATCTCTTGGATGGAATCTTGGATGGATGATAGGTGAGTCAGTTTAAATTATTTATCTGTATTTTTCGTGATTTTTTAATTTTTCAACACCTATTAATATTTTAAAATATAATAATTAAGTGAATCGTGGACTTAAAGAATTTGTTTATTTTTAACCAAAAACTTATATATTTTTTATTAATTTGTGGTTTCTCTGTAACTTTTAGCATATAAAAAAACCGGCATAAAAATAAAGTTTTTTCGGAATTTTTCATTAGCCATTTTTATGTTGAAAGGAAACCTTTGAAGGGTTTTAAATATGACTTAGCAAAAAATAATTATTCGTCGGGAGCAAAAATTGGTTCAGAATTTCGAAAAGCTACGTACAAAATTTAATTATGCCCAAAACGCACAATATGTTATTTAATATAAATCCATACGCCTAACGGATTTTCAATTTCAATCCGCACATGTGACACGTTACCGCGAATAAATCCATTTTGAATTACATGAATTTTTCTTGTCACGAAAAAAGACGAGATATCTTTATGATAATATTTGAATCCATGTATATTTTTGAAGACATATTCTAATTATTGTTCTAATTAAGCTGGAAAACCGAGACGAGAATCACACCCACGTCCTCTTGTTCATTATGGAAAATTTTACGGTTAAAACGAAACAAGCACCTGAAATAATCACGTACCCCTATTCTCAAACATTGACAACCTTTGCGGTACATTAACAATCACATTTCGATTGCTGTTATATGATTTTTAATATTTCGTTACTTGTTTGGTATTCAAATTTAATAGTTTTGGAGCTAATCATGCCACCACAATTGTTGAAGTAATGATATTTGACAGATGATGGATTGGTTGAAAATATTCAAATGGAAACATTTCATGTAACGGTTTTCAGTGTTTGAATAATAATATTGTAATTTTCATATTAAGGTGTACTATTTTTAATTTCTTATGGGTGCACCGTCATACACATAATAATAAGCAGTGCGCATTTAAATAATAATCGTACGACATATATATATATATAAAAGGTTCTCGCACACTTCGCATGCAAAATGGTAGCCAAACAACATCGGCCTGTAACATAATATTCATTCTGTATATATATACAATTTCACACCAAGCTTTATACAAAACAATCAAGAATATTTCTCTTCCCCGCCAAGAATACTTTATTACTATAATAAGATCTCATCATTAACGCTGACTTGGATATATACGAGTATAACACTAATTAAATTAATCAACTGGAAAGATATACAGAAAAAAAAAAATCTTATCACCATATCAACCAAGTGTGTTTACTACAAATTTTTGAATATATATTCTATAGCCCTTTCCAAATTGATACATCTGCTATTCCATTTTTAATTTGTATATTTTTCTAGTTGATTCATTTAATTTATATTAAAAATAACACAAAACTGTTCTGAAAAACTGCAAGATCACAACAATAATGTAATATACCTTTACTCTCCTAAATTATCAATTTGTTACACTACTTTCAAATAATTTTTTTCACAATGTTTCTGATAATTTCTCAAGCATAAAAAATGTTTTCTGTAACACGTTATTCTGCTAATTGTCTTTTAATGTTTTTACATTGTACCTTAATGTCATACTTAGACTAATAAGTTGAAAATTTGTACATTAATAAATAAATTGCTAAATATCACCTGGATTATTCTAACGGTTTTGGTCTGTCATTGCCGAAAGATGAACTAATGTATTGTGTTACTGGCGGGCAAGCAATTCTAAGGCCTGAGTGAAAAAGGGACGTGCGGGCCGTACGACAAATAAGCGTTCTGTGGAGCGTGCAGCGTTCGGAGCATGTGATATTAGAGCGTTCAGAAGAGACGGCCATATTTTTCTGATCATGGCTGACAATATAATCGATATGTATTTGGAAAAAAAATCATTTTCATTTGTGTAATAAAAATGGTCAAAGTGTCATTGTTAAACAAAGAAAAGAGTTTGGAGTATTAACATCATATAATAGCACGAATATACAAAAATGTCAGTGTCACTTTTTGACTATATATCAAAAAAATATCCATATTTTAACCTTTAACTGAATTTCGCTGTTAAAACACAAACTGGTTTGAACTTGCACGCTCACGCCAAGCCAAACGCAAACAAATACGTTCTCCCCACCGCTCTAGGCGGCCGCCACTCAAGACACTCGCATTCATAAACGTAAGATTGCTATACACGCTGCACGCCCCGCTCGACTCAAGCGGGCACTCAGGCTTTACACTAGCTCTGCAACTGCTAAACCTGGAGGACCTGTAGGTCAGTCATTTTTTAATATTTTAAATAACATCTCTGAATAGTAAAAATCAACTCACTCATGGCCTTTGAAAAATGAATTGTACGAAAAAAAACAAGAGTCGAGGTTGAGGAACCGCCAAGACCAATTTCCCGCGCTGAGTCGGTCCAATTAAGACTGTGAACTCGAATTAAGTGTGGTATCCCCCGGAGACGCGGCGACGTCACTACAGGAATCGACTTATAGTGGATTAACCACTACCTAATATCCAATATTCCCGATGAAGCTGTGCTCGTTATGGTCTCCACAGCCATGTAATCCTTGGACAGCGATTTTCCCAAGAGTACTTGAGCATTCTAGTCACTGGAAAATTAACCTTGTGCAGAGGACTGTAGCCAGGTACTTGTGGGGGATGAGCGTTTGTTCATTTCATTAACTTTGATTGCAAAATAATATAGATTAGTGTTTTAAATAATTAAACCTCTTTAGTTGTACTATTTTATTCCAACCAGTTCCGGAGACTCAGTTCATTCATACAACATAATAAACACTGTAGTAAATAAAATTACATAGATATATATATAGATAAACTTTTTATCGTGGTTTCGAAATCTCACGGTCCTCATCTAAAAAAGTGTATTAATACTATACCTGTAAAGAAGACGTAAATCCTGCGCCGATAGGATCTACCGAACGAATTTCGCAATCTCCGGGTCGCTCGTCTCGCGGATTAAATTATGACAATTCCAGTCGTAAATCGGAATCGCCACAGGGGGGGGAAGGAAGGAAGGAAAAAAGAGACCTGGATATAATGGATAAGGGTCGATGATGGGTAGGGATTCCAATCGAAGGACCAGTGATCTCGGGGAATCGGGAATCTGAATGACTGCTCGCTTTACCTCGTGTATGACGCCTCCGGCACCCCGCAGTCGCAATCGAATTACTGAAGTATTATTCACTTTTCTAGAGTTGTAAAGAGGAGCAGATTATTTTCACACTGAAACTGAACTAAACTTTAACACGATTCCCTTGACTTGTGCGCAGTTAATAGGGAGGTTACATATGTGTTGTAAATACATTTCTTTGATTTGAACGCCCCTAGCGGATGCTATCGTGAAACCAATTCAAATTCAATGATATAAATATGTTAATTTGACAAAAAATTGAGATATGCGGTGTTGCTGCTTAAGTAACGACATGCACATTGAGTGTTGAAATTTATATAAAAATATTCCATGGAACCTGTCTATCGGACATTATTCCAAAACCTAAAAGTCACCGTTTTCTCTTTGAAATATTTAATGGGCTAAAATATTAAATACAACCCTTCCTATCCTTTTTTAGTCATACCCAATTATATCAGCGATCCTTTCATAATTATGATAGAAATATATCTATGTAGGGAAAAAAGCCATCGTAATATAATAGTGAGAGCATCCACCAATAGATAGCGGCACTCTTTGCTTTGTTATTAACATCATGTTTTATGAAAAACAAACATCTTTTAATGGCGTAATCAAATATGGAGAACATTTCAGTGTACACTCGCTTTAATGTTTTCTGGAAAATATCAATACTAATATGTATCGTTACATTATTGGTACTGTCCCCGAAACAAATCATATATCATCACAATTTCATTTCTTTAACGAAACGCGATATACTTGAATTTAACGGGGAGGAATGGAGAAATCTTACGCTTATTTCATTGCAAAACCTTTCTCACTACATTTTGAAACTGTTTAAGAAAAATATATATACTTGTATAACCTAATCAGATGAACTACTGGACTCAAACGAGTATATAAACAAGATCTCATTCATTTTAGAACGAGAACAAAAGATAACGATGCAAAGTGAGTCAGTACACAGTGGCGGGAAGATTTAATTTAATTTTTATTTTATTAAGGAATTTTGACAGTGTAAACATTGTTGCGTAAAAGCATAGATGCCGGAAGAAACAGGATATTCGGAAGGAAGTTCCACTCACCACAGTCCCGTTCTTTTGGCACCTCCAAGGTGGACTGTAACTTTAGGTTTTGTAACACTATCTCCGTTCAGGGTCTTGATTCCTTAAGATTGCACAGGATAGACACTTAGGCACACGTCTCACTAACGTTATACTGCAAAATTTACTTGTTACCGCTTCGGTTCAGGATCGCCGATCAACTCGGTGGCAGGTGAAGAAGGGAGGGAAGGTGGAAGGCACAGTATATTATCTTCGTTCAAGCATAAATATATGTCCCAAATAAACATAATAGAACTAACATAATAAATATTTAACATATGATATTAATTATGAAAATCCAGAGAAATGTTTAGGTACATAATGTAGCAGAAGATAAAGAAATAGAAAAAAGGTGGGAGAAAAGATGGGGAGGTTGCAACTATTGCTGTGGTAAATGGAGAGCAAGATGTGTTTGTAGGTAGAATGATTGGTCCAAATTGAGATTAAGGTGGTTCATAAAAATAAGCGTAGTAAGCTCTTTAAGATAACAGAAAAACCCTAACCTAAACTAACCTGATAGATTACTGAACTTAACAACTAGAACAGAACAAAAGATTACAGTGTACACTAAGTCATGGCGGGGATATAACAGAAAAGACACTCTATTTTGTCGCAAATTTCTGTTTAGGACAATGTACTTATTTACACAAAAAATATATTGTAGGACAAGAATTATGTTTGGACTGCTGACGTCAATGATACGAGTCGCTAGCGTGAAACCCGAAATAAATCTGAAAAATCATCAAAATTCGTCGAATTAGACATTTTGTGTCTAGATTTTATAATTTTTTTATTTTCCTTTCATAGAAAATCAATACAGTCAAGGATGGTCACTTTCCACCAATAGTTATCTCAAAATGGAAGCTCGTATGCAGAACAACTAGTATTCATAAAAACAAGACAATGAACTTAACAATTCATTAATAAATTGGGCTCAATTAGGTCAATAAAGCAAGTCTAACCAGATAATTAATGACCGTGAAATTGAGTAAGAACAAATTCTTTCAATATTTTTTTTGTAGACAGTTTTATGGTCTATTCGTTTTAGAAAGGTACGATTTTTTAGTAATTTGGGTGTTAATCGTTCCTTGTTAATTCAGGTATAGTAATAAACATTCTTTTCGTGGGAAATTGAATGTAAAAGGTTAAAAATATTCACAGCATCTCCCGTTGGATTTATATACAGGTGGATTTTGACCATAATTTTGTGTAATATATACTATATATCTATGCACTTTAGAGGATTTAGAGATATTATTTGTATATTACGAGTATATTGTAACATAAGTTGGAAAATCCCTTTAGTTTCTTTAAATTTAAAATTAGACAATTTTGCAAATGGTATTCAGAATAAGCCTCTTTAAATTAGTATATTTTAATGAATTTTGCAATTATAATTCATGCTGTAATACTATCCAACATACTTATATTGATTTTTTGAAAATACATAACTATCAGTGACCCAAGTAATAGACACAGCACAAGACAGAGAGCGGTGGAAATGTGCTGTCTAAACGTCAGGCTTCTGACCCGATTAGAATAAACGAGATGAAGAAGAAGAAGAAGGGATAATACCCTTTTAAAATCAAAAATATTTTAGAGGTGCAGTGTATCAATTTCAGTACCTCTCACATGCTCTACCATCTCGATATTCCTCTATTAGACTGTGGTATAAAAATAAATATTTTAACGCTGATTATTTTGTTTTCGAATTTAGTGCACATATATAAGCAAGCACATAAGCAAGCAGTGTCAAATATATATTTTATACTAGAATTTATTCCATCAATTTGTATTTTGATATACTTTATAATTTAAACGAGGTAAGTTTGTAGAACTCGATAATCACATATGTGAAAATAAAGCTCTTGTTTTTTTATTCTACTCATTTAATTTACGTGTGACAGGGCATTAACAATTTGGGAAAACAACTATACAATTTATATTTATTCGTCTCAAGTAAATTAAACGAGTAGAATCAAAAAACAAGTGTTTTATTTTCACATACGTGATACAATTCTATTATCAATATTTACTGTATCAAGATCCACGATCTATTTTCAAATTTTAAGTGTTCGTAACTCTGTTAACATTAATCCCAGAGAAAAATTGAAAACATTGTTTCATTTTCACATACGGACGAATTCCGCCAGTGTGTCGAAAATGTCGGAAGGCATCAAATTTTTTTTTTAAAACTTATATTATTAATGAGATAAGAAAAAATATTTAAAAAAAACAGCCTGTACATCGAGCCTAGACCTCATTAAAGTTGTGGAAACGTCTTTTTCTTTTTTCCGCACGCAAATCGTGGAAATATAAAACCAGAGAAGATTTACAACGAAATTCGGGGAAATTGCCATACGCTTTGGGCATTCTTTATTGTGTAATTCCGCCTAATGTCGGGGTCGTACTATATATATTTATATTGTATCCACCCTTTTCCCTAGCGCAGTTTCACGATCTCGTAAAGGGAATTGAGAAATTTGTTTCAATTGTGCCTAACTCCTCGTAGCGAAAAACAATTTGGATTAAATATTCAAATTTTAGTAATACGAGCGCCACACGGCCTGCGGCGACTCCGGCACGGTATCCGGATGGGTGCGTGTGTCGTGAATTTTAAATTATTCTTTTGGACGGTCTGGACATATCCGGCGTTCCACGGGCATATTGTAACACCGCCATTTTAGGATTTTTTATTCTTGTCAAATTGTTGATGTAAAAACGTTTTAGCTTGTCGTCGTCGTCCCAAATTTAGAACCTTCTAGAGTCATCCAAGATGTGATAAAAGTTATCCAATTAACATCATGATTATAAGACTATAATTCCGCAGTCATGATAAATCAGCACTGATGACTAGTAGAACTGAGTCGAAAAGATTCAGAAAAATTGGACACTGAATCTGAATGAACTTCAAACTCTGATGGTGATAGAACATAAATAATATGCATATTTTAAATATATCCTTTTTATTGTGATTGTATGACTGTCTGTTATAATAAAGTTTATCTTTTGATTTTTTTTATTACCGGTATATACAATGTTAGGTAATTTCTTCTTTCTGCCTCGGCTTCATGTTCAGGGGGGAGGCATCTAGCCTAACTGGTTCTTTTTCAAATATGGACAAGTCAAATGGTTATGAAATGAAAGAATATTTTTTTTATAAGAAAATTTATAATTTATATCTTAAGACACTTGCATGCGTTGAAAGTGGAAAATGAGCAATTTACTTTTATACTTAAAAATAAGGCTATTCAAAAATAATTACAATTAAATGACATTAAATATTTGTGTTCATCATGTCAGCATTAATTTCTCTGCCAAATTGTCTATGTTGACGCTTGACTGATGTAGATTATTCAGGTCCCTCACGTAAGGGATTACCTCTTAGGATGGTCCTGGATCCTGGACGTGAAGTGTGGTCAGCTCCTTGTGGTGCCAGCGTAGGGTGACGGAGTTCAGGCTTGAAGTTGATGAAAAGACGATGCCCAATTATCTAGGCAAACCGGGACTCTGAACGCGATATTCTTATTCTATAGCGACAGTCTGTTCTCGCTACACCGATTATATTTATCAACTTTTTATAGATCCAGCGGGACCCTTTTTGATACTTTCACATTTACGATTAAACGCAGAAAACATCACAGTCTTAAACTCGAGGCGCACAGTTTGAATTTTCCCCGGAATTACAATCTATGAAGTGAATTCTTGATACTTTTAGAGACGATATTGATTTTATTTTCTAGTTGAAAATAAAATCTCGTCTTTGGCGGAGCCACTTCTCACGGCGGAGAATATCAAAAAACTGGTCGCCTATGGTGATGCATCCCTTAAGGTGCATTTGCCTACGTGACTCTAGTCACGTTTTCCGTATTACCGCCGCTGTATTCGCCGCTGTACCCAAGCTGTGTCTAACAATACCGAGTTTTTATAACCGTCCGCCCCTTACTTCGGCTAAGTGCTTTTGTATCCTTGAACAAAATATTGTTTTGGGTAATTTTGCATTCTAACAACAAATAAGGATGCATCTTACAATCTAAGAAATGCGATATTTTATTATGTACCTATAAACGTCACACCTACGTTTTGACACTTTTTATGTTCGGCGTAATTTAAAAGATACACAAAACTCACAAGGTCATAACTAGTACCTGCCTGCTAGTGATTGTTACTCTTTCTGTTGTGAGTGTGACTGGTATTCGATTATGTCAGTGATTAAAAACTGTGATTGTGGGGAGGTGTGTGTTGCGCGCGAGATGATTTAAGCGAGTGGAGCTCTTATTTCTGCTGTCGTTGTAACCGATAGCGATTATCAAGAGTATTTTATTCGAGCTCAATAAATTACTATAATTGTCACCAGATAAAGTATTTAGTTTCAACCACCCACACCCGCGAATACGGCTCGATTATCGGGAGATAATCCGAAGGAATCTTACATATATATATATATAAAAAATCATGTACTTTTTAACCTTTACCATACCATGATATAAAATAATCGAACGCAGCCATGCTGTCAACTCGTGTTACCGTAAATAATAGTTAGAAAAAACGTTTTTATTAACTTAAATGGCTTTGATGGCTCAAATTTACTTTAAATATTGAGCACTCAATTTTGAAAAAATGATAAATTACATAATTTAAAGCATTCATTAAGTCTCATATAATTTGTCCTTCCTTCATATCTCTCTTCATTTAATTATTGAGAAAGAGACGTTTATATTTGTTGTCCTTTTCACTGTGAAAATAGTGTATGATCTCTGTCTTTTATATGACAAATGGTATTATTACCAACGTATACATTTTACAACGGATTGAATGGAAAAAATAATTGTTTTTGTACGATTCCCTTTTCATAATTGGTTTTTCACTAGTCATTCCTAAGCGCTAATATTTTATTTAGGATTATCTAAAATATGAATTTTATGTTGCATGTATTTACCGAAATATTACAGGTTTAATTATGATGGTAGACCTGTGTTACTGCATGGTTTGGGAAGGGATAAATAAAATCCGATTGACATAAAAAGTCGACCATTTATTACCCTAAGAATTGCATTTTGTGCTCTCTTAGCCTACTCTAATACTGTTTTGGCTGCTTAATAGCTTTAATAGCATTTTTTAAATAAAAATTAAATATAATAATTATAAAGATATACATATAAAATCAATTTATCGAAAAAATATTGCTATCGGGATTAGAATTTAGATCTCTTCCTATCCAAGGAATGCATTAATTTGTCGTCGAAATAAATATACAACGTTAAAAAATTGTGTTTCTAACGTTATTATTCCGCAAGTATAATAATATTTAATAAAATCGAGTGAGTACAGTACTTACGTAGTTATTTGTGTACAGTTCACTGGGAAGGAATTATATTTTATTACATTTATTTTACAACATAGATATAAAAAAAACGGTGGGAAAGGATAAGAAAGATAGAAGGGGGAGAGGTGGGGGGGGTAACTAATTGTGAAAACAACTTTAAAAGATGGCTATTTGCAAAAAATATTATGTTATTAATAATGTTTAATTTGCTAATAACACATTTCCTTAGTTCTTAAATTTCTAATTTATCTAACTGTAAACAGTCCCGAAACACAAATAAACAGTATTATAAACAAAGTGTGTTTTCATTATTAATATAAAATGTTGCCACATAGTAAATTTGCATTTATTGAAGAAGGAAATATTATTATCTTAAAAAAAAATTGTAATAATTTCGTATGCACTCTCTCTCAGTCGGTGTCCTCATGACAGAGCATCGTACTAGCATAGTACTATAGTCTGCTTGTACAGCGCGAACTGTTTTCCTCTACACTTTTCGCGATCCTGGGCATTGTTTAAGCATTGTCTCAGACTTGGCTGGTCTCATCTCATCCTCTGTTCCTGTCCGAGACCAAAAGTTCACCGATTTATTTAGCAAAACTTGTATGCATTAGAAATTTGAACGATTTAATATTTATATACAAAATATTAAAAACCAATAAGGACGTCTTTAATTTGAGTGAATTGATTTCGTACCATGTCTCTATTCGAAGTACTTTTACTCGAAGAAGTTTTAAAAATAAATTATTATATTAACGCACCTTTACAACGATTTCAATCTTGTCGATATATTCAAATGTTCAATGCTTAGGTAAATATAAGAATAATGTTTCAGATACTAAATTGAAAAATTCTCATTCTGTGTTTAATCGAAATGTTTACTTTTATAAATTGCCTAATTTTATTGTAATTTTTTTATTCTTAATAAAAATTTGTTGTATTGCATTTAGAGACTATTTTTTAATATATAGGGTGTCCTGTAAGTAGTGGTTTAAACGAAAACTATCTATAGCTCGATCGATATCTCGAAAACCGTGTGACGTTCATTAGACTTATGATGGGTTATTACAGCTATTGATGGTTTTCATTTGGAAGACTACTTGCAGGACACTCTGTATAAATATTGATATAATATAAATATATTATTTTTTAGGGATACTGAAAAATATATTACTAAGTTGTTTACGACGGTAGTTAGCTTTGTATAACCTGCCCATTTGGTGTAAGAAATATGAACGAACTTATTTAAGATATTTGAAACTTCAAAGGCGTTTAAGCCTAATTTTTTGTCAACCGATTTGCTATTTTTTATTTCATTAAAATAGCATCTAGGCATCATTTTTATTATACCTATAGATGAGTGTTCAGATTTTTTTATAAACGTGATGATTAAATATGTTTTAAATTAAAAAGCAAATTTAAAATAGACCTTATCAGGGTCCAGAGCAAATGGGATCAAAATTAAAGTTTAACGGATAATATTTTTTAACCGGTTCTAAAATAAAGTCACGTGCTTTTTAGTAAATAATATATTTCAAACGTGTTTTCGACTGTTTTAACAATTATTTATCTGATTAAGTCATTGACTAACATATAGGTATGGCCATAAATCCTTGCTTACAAAGCATGACTAACTGGTCATAATATCAGTACGATAAACATAAATCCATCACAATTATCAGACTATTTTATTATTTATTATGTTATTTTTAAAATGACCAAATTGAGAATAGAACAGAGACATGCATCATATATTGCTCTTAGACTGTGCAACCAAATGTCAATATCAATTAAATAAACAGCGAATATAAATATATGGCATAGTTGGATAATGCACCTTCCCCGGTTAGGAATGAAATCCAGGTTCGAATCTCGGTGGCGCAACAACAATATTTTTCGATAAAATTGATTTTATATGTATATCTTTCTAATTTATATATTTAATTCATATTTAAAATATAAATGTGTACAAAAAAGGGTTCTAAAATGGCTTAAAGATCTTCAAAATAATTAAATATGTCATAACCTGTCAATTTATCAACATTTTCTTATATTTTGATATTAATTGTCACATTGTACCCATAATTCAAGATTTTTCGTATTAGGGGGTGCATAACTCTATTGTTGTATTATGTTGTTGAATGTACATATATATAATATAAATAATTTTTAATTAAAAATTAATAAAAGAGCACTACATTGCAATTCTTTAAGTAACAAATAACAGTACTTAAAACTTACTTAACTTAAAAAGACAGATTTTATCAAGCGGTCCGGCAAACCATGGCTGAATTTAACAACCGATTCGCGTGAACCGGTGTATACCGGTTAAATAACACCAACATGTGGATGTATTATTTGACGGCAGACTTAGAGAATGCGAGAAAAGTGTGATCACCCTATCTTCATTTTGTATTAACGGAATGTATGTAATTGCTCGTATGAAGTCCCAAATTATAAATGCAAATGGTCGTCAACATCTCCCTGGACGAAGATTAAAGCATCGCACGCATTTTGTGCTTTAAAATAAAATATACTGTAAATTATTTAACACACACTCCCATACTTACTGTATTCACATTATGTAATTGCCACCCTAAAAATTGTGCCCGCGAGGGTTGAACGTTTCTTTGCGATAACGTAGAAATGAGACGACATTTGTTAAGGCGTATAATATTTTTTTAAACAAAATAAATAAGTATGAAATATTATATTCGTAATAACGTGCTAAAATGTAAGCTTATTTTATATATATAAATATTTTACATTATAGGGGTGGCTAGATTCGGGAATTGCGTTACTCCAATTTTCTTTTGACTGTACAAAATATTTAATGTGACAGAAAGAATATTGTAAGTCAAAAGATTGACTTGACGCGAATCAAATTATCAACAGTTTCGGTCTTTGGAATATGCAAATAGAGGTACTGGAAGGAATAGAGTTATGATTGAATTATTTGCGGGAATGCGGAAGAGTGCGTCGGCATACCGACTACCCTGCCTCTCTTCATTTTTGCATCATTCAATTATTTTAAGTAAATAATATACAATAAGTAAAAGGATTAATTTAGAAGAAAAAAACATTAGTGTACAACATTCCTGTGATGACTATCCAAGTACCACCAGTTACTGACTAATTACTTTGGGTCCAATTCTTTGTAATATGAAACTCCGTATGTCCTGGTAACAATATTAAGTTTATTACAGCAAGTATTACTGTAATTATACATTTTAGAGATAGACTAGTTATTCAGGTGGAGCTGTGATGGAAGAGAGCCGTTCCCCGAAAGATGGCCTCTTATAATGTTTGTCCCCCACCGCTCATCTACTCACTCTCATGACACACAGGTCAGTGACAGGTGACTTATGTCGCTGTGGTTAAACTTGATGAATTAATTCCATTTATGCTTCTGAATGGAGGTACTTTGTGTTTTGAGATGTAGTTTTAACGAAGCGATTCTTTATAAATCTTTTGATAACGTTAACGTTCTTTTCTCATTTATTTTAATTGTGTAATAATTTTTCTAAATTATAATGTTGTAAATTTCTCTCTTATTTTATTTATTTTCCCTCGAGAATGACTGTTGAAGGCAGGTGGGAGATATAATAGCCGATTCTATTCATAGTGCCACCAATCCCATGTTCTACCTTTGGTGAAGCCGTTTGCGTACGTCATAATATTCATTTAATAATTATTATTAAAAATTGAAGTCGGCAGATTAAATGTAATCATTTTCAAAAAAATTGTAAATCTAGTTTTTTTTATAATTGTAATAATTTTTAGTTAATGTTTTGTAAATGAAAAATGTAAATACCTCCGCAAATTTTCGAGTGTTCATTTTTATAATTATTAGTTTCTCCTCAGTTTTATTATTATCATTTTATTCTAGAATTTTCCACTGTCGGCAACTACTGATCCAAGATAATTTTTTCCTTCACTGTTTCTATCTCAGGCTAGATATTCAATCACGAGCTTCGTTTTCAATTTATTTATATCTAGAATAACTTCTTTACTTTCTTCTTTTACGCGTTGGAGAGGCTTAGCCACTTCTGCTAGAGAAGTGACGATTAGAGATGAATCGTCTGTATATCTAAGATTAAACATTTTTCTTTCACCCTCCTCCATCTTAATTCTTGAGTGCTTTCCTAAAAATATACTTTACGTAGAGATTAAATATCTACTTATAGATCGGGAGAAATTACATATTTTTGTCGGGTCCTTATTTGTGTGATTCTAAATCGGGCTGAATTATTTACACGCTGTTTTTAGATGAGGTATGCAACAACCTTGTGCCGAAAAGGACCTGGAAAGGTACCATATCAGCAGATAGATGCGTTGCATCCAGCTGGAGGGACCCTGGAGCTGGAGTCAGCTGTGAGGGTGACCCGAGACCGGGACTTGTGGAGGTGCATTACGAACCTAATCTCATCTGTTTTAGGTCGCTATAAGAAAAAAGAAGACATTAAAATATGAATTGAAAAATGTTTCAACCATGTCAGAGATATAAGTGTTTTAAAAAAGTACTATTTTTGTTAATTTAAATATTTGATTGATTCCAAATGATATATTGAATACAAAAAATAAAAGGTCATCGAACTCCGAGTGGCTATACTAGGGCCTGAAGCAAAGATATAGGATAATAATGGGGCAATTTCGCAAATATTTACTTCCAAGTACGTACTTAAAGCTTAACATAATATTTACAAAATTTGTATATGTATTAATTAGGAAGATATACATTTAATTTGTATTTTCAAAAAATATCACAGACCTATGTTCCGAATAATTACAATTTCACAATAAAAATGTGTTCTCCGTAATAACATATGATGGTTGCTGATCAGGTTCCTGTATTCTGGCAGTTTTCAAAGTATAAATTAAATTATTGATTCATCATTTATTGACGAGTGACGTATCTTGTTACGGCATGCGATTGCTTATAGACTTGTAGCTGCCGACAAATTTAAAAATAAAACCATTACCATTTAAAATGCTATCTGACTAAACAATATTTTTGAATTTATATTCTGTCCAAATTTTCGTCAAAAGTTTCACTTGGAAAACTATTTCACATGAAGCGAGTGAAAATTTTCCACATCAGCGGATTCTTCGAAAACTCGTTTTCACGTTTTCCTCTCTGTAGCCCGTAATTTTCTTGTATTTATATATATATTTCTCACAGTGGAAAAGATTAGTTCCACTGTGGTGAACTTACCCCTAATACATAAACTAACTTTAATACTAAAAATCTTGCAGTATACTGGGTAATGTTTAGTACGTACCTATAATTTTATCAAATCGACGTAACCGCCCTCTGCCTCTACCCTTTCTTAACCCCCATCCCTCACACCCCCGTGCTGTAGCACATCCGTGACTGATTGATTAAATTACGTATTTCAATCAAAATTTGACGTTTTTAACTTTTCTCTTACTCGAAAATTTTATTTATCCTATTAAATATCCCAAAAAAATGTAAATGAAATTCATTTGAGATGTACATACCCTTTAGCTCTTCTAAATACGTCACGTCAGTTTTGATTTCATCATTGCCATTAAATTCCAGTGTTGGATGTAGGCAGTGTTTTTTCTAATAATGCCAGACACAATTCATTATAATACAAATTAAATGAGTCAATTAGAAAGATATACTGAAAAAATCTATGTATCAAAAATATATTTACATGTATCCCGGTAGCAATTAAATATTTTTTCAATAGATACATAGATGTTTTCTGCATATCTTTATTTTAATTTTTTTATTTTTGAGAGAAATAAACAGTACAACAATAATAACTGGTATAAAACATGATATATAAAAATAATACCAGTGAAGTTTCTTCGTAATTAAACAAAGAAGAGATAATACAAATTAAAAAATAGTACCTAATAAATAAACATTTCTAATTGATTAATTTAATTTGTATTAAAATATAGAACTATGTTCTGAAAATGCAATTTCACAAATAAAAGGTGTTCTCCTTAACAATTCATTCTCATCAAGTAAATAAACATCGTTAAAGGGCCCCTAGGCTAATATTTATTAGATGCTCCAAAAAATAATTTAAATGTCTTACCATTACTTATTATAATTTTTACATCTAAACTTTGTACTGCACACACGTTGAGTCATTACTATAGTTTCGATAGGTGCAGTCCTTTTCATCATCAGATAGTAACTAAACTAAATACAATATTGTAGTCTATTCGGGTAATGGGGCATGGGAAGAGGGAGGAGATTTCGGTTGTTAACGGTAATATGGACAGTAAAGGTGAAGTATTAGGGAATGTTATGTTGATAATTAGTGTTTTCTCGCAAACCCAAAGGTCTTATTACTTGTTGATCGGGAAGACGGCAGGTAGTCGAGTGAAGCTCACAAATCAGTCTTGTGCTGATGCTATTGTGGCATGTCGACTGACGTCGGTACCAGAAGTATTTATGATTGTTAAGAACCAGGTTTTACGACCAGTTTAAGCCAGGTGAAGAACATCACACGGTTTTCCTGTTCCTAAATAAGCAATAAACGTAGAATTTTTCAAGCTAATGGGCACTTAGTTTATTATACTTTTTTTATACACTACGGTGCTTTAAACTTTATTAAAAAAATGTTTAATGGTTCTTCTGTGCATAGATTTCTGATCTAATCGTTCTGGCCGACGTTTCAGATCCCATCGTAAGGGCTGATATACATGGCAGATTAGCCCAGAAAACTATACACAGAACAGACTTTAAGCTAAACATTTTGTAAAAATATTATTTTCCGTAACGGTACAGAATTTGTACATACATAATATTGTGGAGCACTTATGTTACACTCTGTATATGTTCTTGTTCAAACTCAATTGTTGTTGCCTGATTTCTAAATTCTAATTACTAAGAACTAAATCTATCGAAAGATATGTCACGTGTCTAAAATTAAGAATATTTACAGTTTATTTTTGTAATTAAAAAAAAAGATGTAATTTACTGTGACAGTCAACTATACGAGTATGAGGTACGATTTTTATCCTTTCAATAGCTTTTTAGTGATTATTAAATATGTCATACCAAGTGAAAATCTGTCAATGAAAACAGGATAAAATCATATTTATAAATTAACACATAATAGTTGAAACGTAACCTATCTACAAATCAAATGAAATTATTATTGAACTCATAGGAAGTAGGTGCCTACCTAGCAGGGCCGTTTCTAGGTATTTTCCCTCCCTAGATGAGAATTGAAAAATGCCGCCCCCTCCCTTTTACTACCATCACTTTCTCCCCCTGTCATCCAGACTAGAAGAATTAATGCATAACTTGTATTCAAAATTAAATAACTAAATATTTTCAATATTATTTCAAATATTATTCATGATATTTTATTTCCTTTTTAAATTTCTCTCTTTTAACTTCAATGATGTTTTAGGTTTTTCCTCTTAATCCAATGGTATTTTCCTTATCTTTATTTTTGCAAAGTCTTTAATGTCAAGCTGGTAAGCTATGTCTTTCTCTACTGAAATTGTGGCTAGTCCGAAGAGTCACTCTTGGCTTGTTGAACTGCGCAGATAGGGTTTTATTCATTTGAGTTTTGAGAAACTCCTCTCCGCAGTTTCCACTCATATCAGTAAAATCAAAAGGATACGAAGAACTACGAATAAATGAGGAAAACCATCTTCTAACTTGTTTTCAGCACTTATTCGGGTTTCGCATTTGTTTGTGTTCGATGACTTATTCCTGAAAGTTCAGAGCAGAGAGTCTTTTAGAAAATATAGAGTTTCTCCTGGTTATAGCTGTTTACAATATGATGTAGAAATCTATGAGTTCTTTGGGAGTTTTCATCTTGAGGTCACTTATATTGTACAGAAAATAAAATAATCTTGCAATTTCATTCAACTGTGTGAATTGTTCTTTTATAAAACTAACTGCCGTGTCCAATATTGCAAAATAGTAATTTACTCTGAACTTCTCTTTGGGGTTAGTGATAGGTTCATCTTCTGAATCATAAGTGAACAATTTACTTTTCTTCCTTCTTATCTTTAGCTGAAAAATTGGCTCAATATTGATTACTTCAGCTAGCTTTCGAGCATCAACCAAAACTTTCTCAAATTCCATGCCCCCCCACTTCTTTTTTAAATACAATGTTTTTAAGCTCATTTACTGTTTTCTAAAGAGTAAAGTGCTTTGAATATCTAAGGGGAATTTGACAACCGAGGCAAGACTAGCGGTGCACAGTAGAGTCTCGGTACCTACACTTATGTATGGAAGTGAAGCCTGGAGCTGGCAGAAAAGGAACGAAAGTAAAGTGAATACAGTGGAATTGAGATTACTTAGGCGTATATGTGGCAAATATATTTATGACGGAGTAAAGAATGAAGAAATATGAAAATAATGTAAAGCTGATGTTAGTATAGTGAGTAAGATTAAGAAAGGATCACTTAGGTGGTTTGGTTATATGGAACGGATGAATGAGGAGAGAATGTTAAGAAGGATATATGATGCAAGTGTTGATGGCACCAGAAATAGAGGACATCCGCGAAAGACTTAGCATAACCAGGTAAACCAAATAATGAAGGATGGTTCTGTTAAAAGCCTCAACAATCGGCGTGCTTGTATGAGAAGATGTATGAATGTGGATGAGGCGAGAATTGTGTGTCAGGACAGATGAATGTGACGCTATATCCTCTCTGCCTATCTATCTGCGGGGAAACGGCATGATGATAAGTAAGTAAAGTGCTTCATTTGCAGCAATTTACTGGTCAAATTAATTAGAAATAATATACTGTGACATATTACAATATACAATATGGCACAGTATATACAATATAATATACTGTGCCATAATATTTTTCTCCTAATTTACTCAATGTTTTCGCTGTTTGATTTAAAAAATATACATCTGCCCTTTTGCCGCCACTGGCAGCCGCCTAGTCTTGCCTAATGGTAGAAACGGCTTGCTACCTAGGTTGAGCTCAGTTGAGACATTTATTTTTTTAAATTGAACTTCCAGAGGCCAGTATATTTTCATAACCAGTTAAGGTACAAAATGCCAGACGACAATAACATTATTTTCTGACGCCATACTTCACGTTATTATTAAAAGTATGACGTATAAACAGCGAGAATTTTATTTGTAATTTACGTATAGAACAAATTTTGACGAGACAAAGTAATGTTCGATCTTTATGATAAATCCATGGATCATCGATCGCCGTGCGCGTGTGTGAATGCACTACTATGTAAAAGACACCATGGTCCCTTTCCTAATATCTATAGGTTCCCCCCCACCCATACCTCGGAGCACAACTTTCTGTGTGTTGCATATGACTTCTATGAAGTACATTACGCTATGATGGCATGATTGCTTTTCTCGCTTGTGCGTACCGATCTAAGTGCATTTTGCTATTTGCAGGTAAGATTGTCATGCGAAACAGCAGCACCTCAAGTAGGTCGTGTTCTTCCTGGTATCTGGTTGGTCCTTGAACCCCTCTTGTCTTGTCCTTGTCGATTCCTTCCATCCGTCCTACAAACATTTCTCGCAACAGAATGTTCTGGATTCAACTCTCGGTACTAGCTATACTTTATTTACGTGCCATATCTAATTTGTTTTAATTATTAAATATTTTAGATGTTGCAGTGAAGTCGTTTGGTGGTGATGATTCGTGGTTGTGGTGAGGTGAATGATAAAATAAAAAGTGTAATATGTGTCATTAATTTTATTGTTGTTTCAATGAATGACTGACTGACTGACTTAAGACGTAAAAGTAGAAAAATGAATGCGACGGATTCGTCTATCATATCCAGTATTCATCTTACCCACCCCTTCTAAATGAATATCCGGAAAAGGAATTGATTTCCAGATAATAAAAATGGGAGATGACAGGGAAATGGCAGGCATGGTTAGGTATAAAACACTGAATATATAACAATTTACCTTCATTTCCCACTTCCTGAATGGGTTGCGATAGACATGAGGCTGCTCTTTCAATGTTGATTTTCTGCCGAAATCACTAGTACTACAGATTCAGTCAATCCTCTTCACCATCATCTATGCTGTGAGGATGTTTGTCTTCTCAAGTAGGAGTTTTCGCCGCTGCAGTCAGCCGTACACGGTACATACCACGTTTTCTTACATTTTTATCAATAGTGCCGCCCCATATTCTTAGGTCTACCCTGTGATCGCGTCCCTGATGCAGGGCCAAATATGGGTACCTGGGGGGAGGCATTTTTTGGACATGTTCGGCCCAACGTGTTCGAGCGACATTTAGTGAATTTTTGGGTTTTCACGGCCGTTCAGGATCTTCAGCCCATAATGCATGCAATGGAATCGAATCGTTAGTCAGAAATATCAGATATACACGACAGATTAACCCAGAAAACTGTATACAAAAGATCTTTAGTGTAGCCACGATGTCTGGTTCATCGTATAGGTAAAAATTAAAGCCTCAAATCCCCGCCAATCCAATATGTATTACTGTTATTGTGCGTGATTATTTATTTAATATCAAAATTGTTTAAAAAGGGCCAAAAATTTTGAAATGATAAATAAAAGGCATAATTATAATTAGGTGCGACCCTTTTTTAATAAAGTTTCAATCTACGAATAATATTTTAGAAGAAATTGATTAAACTGTAACTTACAGTAACTGTTTACTTTTCTGGTATATTGTTTTTAAATACTTAATACTTAAATCATTTTAGATTTTAAAAAAATATTCCATCTCTTACATTGTTGAAAAATACAATAAAAATATCGAAATCTTTGGTTAGGTGTGTTGAAAAATTTAATTTTAAAAACGACTGCGGCCCTCTTTTATTCCTTTCCGATACATTATTTTACGTTACTGGCATCTATTGTCAAAAAAAAAAAGTTTGACGAATAAAATTAAAATAATACTGTTTTACCGACACATGTAAAACCTTAAATTGTTTTGTCGCTAGATGTTGATATATTTGACTTGCTCAACTCAAAACTCGAAATGTTGTATGTAACAGCAGGGCTTTATTTATAATATTTATCTATCTTATGCCAATGCCACACCGGCGATGTCAGTACACAAAAACTAATACCTAGCACACATATCGCCCTCCGAACTAATTAACCAAACAATAGAACACCATCAACTTGTCAATGTTCAAATGGGATTTTGATCGTTATTTGGGGGTTAGGGCGGTGGTTAAATGAAAGAAATGTCGTTTGGCATGTTGAGGTGTTTATTGTGATGGATATAACAATGAAGACATCTAGAATTAAAGAAATGAATGAAGATGTAGAAGGTGCACGTGTATTATGAACTGTAATGAAGCGTGGTTGGCGGTCTTGCTCAGCGCGCGTGGGCCGGCAAGACCGCCGTTATGAAACGATGAAACTGGAGAGACTGCTTGGCGGTGAATGATTGAACCAGACTTGTAGCAGCAGCCGGCAGCGCTGTCGCTAGCGTCAACTGAGATGGCGGTGAATATGAATTCTGATCGCTACAGTTATTACTGATTCACAATTTTTTATTGTTGAATTACTATTATTAGTTCTCATTGAAGACTTTGCTTAATGAGTAAAAAGTAGAAAGTGATATTATTTGGCTGTTAATATAATATATTCGTTGTAATGTTATATTTGTTGTAATTGTTAATATAATGTATTTGGCTGTTAATATATTTGTTGTGGATCATCATAACAAACTTCCCAAATATGTAGCAGGATGTGAGGTAGTTCAAGAGGCTTAAGTTACTTTGAACCAACTTACTAGAATATAGAAAGACAGTAATATCAAGCAAGCAACTAAAATTATGGTGGTTCACACTCTTGTTTTTCCAATTTTCATGTATGGGGTATAGGACAGTCCGCAATAGTGACAAGATGTTACGTATCTCGTGGACAGCACAACGCACGAATACCTCAATCTTGTAACAAATCCAACCGCATTAAGCCCCATGTACAGCCGTGAACAAAACATTCTTCCAATTCTTCAGCCACATAATGTATCAAAACGACAACCTAGAAATGGAGAATTCCTGAGTACAACTTTGGGCCGAAGAAGACCTGGAAGAGTGCCACAGCGGTGCATCTAGCTGGATAGACCCTGGAGTCATCTGTGTGGGTGACCCAGGACTGAAACTTGTGAAGATGCATTACGAGCCGAGTCTGATTGAGGTCACTGTAAATCAATACTGACATGGAGAAAAAAGAAGAATAATTATAATATAAAAAGGCTGCATAATACTGAGTTTTAGTTTGATTTATGAGTGTCTTCAAAGTCTATATCATCATTTGGTTCTACGAGTCATTCAGGTCCAAAGCCAAAAGTTCTCCAAGCATCAATGCCTTTCAAATCTGCCATGTTGTATTGTTATAACTTAGTGTATTGACCAATTGTTTTGACCAATCCTTGTTTTTTGTATGATATACAATTCATGTTTGAATAATTTTTCTATTAGTGAACAATTTCCAATTAGCATAAAATGTAGTGTATTAGTAAATGTAGTGTAAAGCATTAAGAAAATGTAATTGTTACTCTAGATATAGATGTAAACATGCCAGCTCATTGTTTTATGTTGTAACTAAGGTTTATTATTGGCCAAGTAATAAAATTTGACATCTAAAACTGTAAAAATTTTATATCAGTAGTCTGATAAATTAATGAATAGGATGGTGTGAAAAATTTTGATAGTGAAACTGAGGTTAATTTGATAATTTAGTCCCCATTTTATAAAGTTCATTAATCAAAACAACATAATTTTTAAGACATATTAACTTCAAACTATCTATGCTCTTGAATAAATTAATTATGACCTTTTAATGTGCTTTCTTAATATAACTAATTTGTTGTTTAGAAGAACTTTGATTCATTACTTTTATTTGAAATAGTAAATGGCAAGCTGGACGTTTTTGATGTGACTGAATTGCTTATACAGCGACCTAGTATTTCGTATACTCAAAATACTAGGTCGCTGGCACTGTTCTATGTAAATGTTTCAAATATAGCAATCCATAAAACTCCATATCTCCATAAACTTGGTAACGATTTTTGTCTTGTTGTTATATTCCTATGTTAAATATAGTCGTAATTTTTTTGATGCTGCATTGAAATACAATATAATTGATCAAGATATTAAGCCATCCTGTATTTTAGCTTAGCTTTTTCTTTCAATTTTTAAATATTTTTATGTACATGTACTTCTACTGTATTATTCTTCTAATATTTATATACATTAACGGTGTGTCGTTCGCGAACGAACCGGCTCTTTGCATTGAGCCGGTTCAACAGTTCAACGGATCAACGGATCACCGACTCACCGATTCAATCGGCTCCCAGAATAATTTGAGCTAGCTGAGCGGCGAGTGGCAGATCAGTTGAAAATCGATCCGTGGATTAACAGCCGGTATGGATCGCTCTGTGAGTTATGAATGTTGACACTTGAAAACGATCCCAGATAAATTGTTAGGACAACGCATCGCAAAGTTACCTTGTTGTTATCAGGGTGTTCGGTTATAAAACAAACCGTTTTTAAAAGTGAATTATTATTAAAATATTTATTTCAATTACTTACTACTTACGTTCTCAAATATCAGGCCATGTAACGTTATTTAAAAAATAATGATGTGGTTACTAAACGACTGAAACATCTACAACAAAAAATAATATTGCTGTATCAAGTTAGTATAATCTTCCAAAGCATTTTTATTTTTAAGAATGTTAATTTTTGATTAATACAAATTTTCTTTGTTGTTTTTTTTAAATATTAATGTAAAATGTAAACAAACTCAGCTAATGACAAAGAAAATCTTTTAAATCATATCATTTTGAAAATTACGTTTGTTTTTCGGCCATTTACTAGAGATAAGAAGTACATATAATATTATACTACAGAGGCAGGATGTATAATTTAAGATTTAAAATAGTTATTTCATGTATCTCAATTTTTTTCGTTTAAACATATCTCGTCTATGTAATTTAATAATTTTGATAAAATACCATTATAACTAAATATTTTTTATATCAATTCTATTTCATTACATTGGACGTAGTAAAGAAACCTTTAATAAATGAAAACGATATTAAAAATAGTTGACGTTATTCGAATACTGATATCCGATAGGGAGCAATAATGTGAAACATGACTCTTAAAAAAAAAATTCTGTTTATGTCCGAGTAGCAACACATTCCCAGCCCGACTGAGCCTTGAGCCATGCTTTCATTGCTTTCAAAAGATCCAAGGGTTCAATCGAACCGATGATTCATGTTAAATTTGGATGATTGCACGGGTGAACCGGCTCAGATATCTGATCCACATCGCCCGTGGCTAATATATATATATATAACAGCCAATTTGCATTTGCCTTAATTGGGACACATCGGGACCAGGGCATTTTCCCCAATTAAGTGGCTGGCCTAATTAATCAAGGCCAGCATAAAATTAAACAATGAATATTTTTCTCAGCTCAGCTCAGCTTTTCTCAGCTATTTGATGCAGCTCAAAATTCAAAATTACTTGTATGTTAATTTAAATTCCCCATTGAAATTAATTGAAATCCCATTAATTCGTTCCGGGGCCCCAAAAATCACTACAATTTTTTTTGTTACATGTTTTCAGCGTAAATAGTTTATAGCCTCCGTCACAGTACCTCCTGCGAGCTGCTTTTCCGTCAACCACACCATCAGTAGCTTCTCGATATTTTTATGGATAAATGTCTACTGTTTAGAAATTATTTTAACAGCCTTGGCTGGTGTCATAACCTTTATTGACTCCTGCTTCAGTATGGTGCAGATCGTAGAAGTGCTACGTTCATACTGCTTCGCCAAGTTGACTATACGCAAACCTTGGTCATGTTTTTCGATAATTTCTTTCTTAAATTTAATGCACATCATGCTCTTCTTCTTAACACTGTCTTTCGCACTCACTTTCTTTGGATCCATAGTTGGAAAAAGGAAGTACAAACGCGAGCACAACACTGATGTTTTCACTGTGTAACCGCTTAAAGTGAACGAGTGAGACACGAGATGCTGGGTGGAAGTTTGCAGCGTTTACTGTGGCGTTTGCTGTGTCAACTAGCGGTGAGCTTATTAGTTGGGGTACTCGTAATTTTTACTGTATTGTATTTAAATTCTATTTTTTGTACAAGCTGCGTATGTATACATGTTGTACAAGCCTATAAAGGTGTAGATATACAACTAAGGTTCCATCAATCAATCAGTCTGATTAGTTAGTTAAAATCAGCATGACATTCAAACTGTTCACATGCATTTGAATGGATGTTAGTCCGCAGCGAACATATGCACCAAAGATAATCGATTTTCGCCAGTTGCTTTATGCTAGTCATATATAAGGCTAAACATAATATAGAAAGATGACGGCAGCAGTTAAATGAAAGAAATGGATACATTAAATTATTTTTATTCCATGTTAGGTAGAACATCAACAAATATATAGAGCAATGAACAGGTATTTACAAAAAAATTATATGCAATTCACATTATATACAGAAAAATAATTCTTTGGCCTGTACAGAAGGAAACTATTAAAAATAAAACCAATAAATTATACAACATATTTTAACAGTTGATAACATAAAAAAAAAATCTTTTCACATATAAGCGGACTGTGAATGTAGAATTATATTATTTGTTTCCTAGTTTTCAACCGCCTACTCGTAAAATCCTCACTATAAATGTTTTCACCTTCACTATCTAGACAATTTTAAACTCACATAACTATTTACGAACACGTATAAATATATTTTCTATTTAATCCATTATGTAGTTTGAAACACACAGAATGATGACATAATAAAATAAAATAATTTCCCTGAACAGATTATATTTAATTTCAATGTAACTAGCTACATGGCACCAGACCAAAAATCTATGTAAAATACCAATTCACAATATTTAGTGAGTTAACATTTATATTGAACACCTTTAAAAAATTCCCACTCCCTGAATCAGTACAGGCAGTGTTCCTTCTAAGCTAATAAATTGTTGCCACGCACTACACAGGATTTTCTGCAAACCATTTTGACAAAATCGCTTCATGATTTTTAAGTAGGTAATAGTATCTTGAATCTACAATTGGTACTAATGTGGCATCCAATGGGAATTTGTTTAAAAATATTTTAGAGATTCAGTATCTAATTCAAATGTTTATTTTATTGATAAGCTGCAAACCACCTCCAAAATATTCAGTCCATTTTAGAACAGTTAAAACTTAATTAATTAATTAATAAGTTAATTTTTTTTTGTGGATACGTTGAAAACAAGTCAAGGAACCATCAATTCTGATAACCAGCAAATACATGTGGACTCGAGTTTAATTTAAATCTTTTGAAATTAGCAAAATTAACTTTGTGGTTAAAATTCATATTTTTATTTGTTAACTTTGTTTTATACACTTATATATGTTTTTAGTTAGTATAGAAGAAAATGGTATTTTTCGAAACCGATGGATGTATTTAAACTCAATAAATTAACAAATAAAAATATAAATTTAAATCTCGTAACAGATTCCACGACGCGTGTCATAATCGAAACCTGACAAACTATTCCAAATTATAGAGGTACAGAGTATAAAATCTATCATATATTATGTATATAGAATATGCTCACTTTGAAGATAATAAAAAAAGAATACATATAAATAGGCTTTTAAAACATATTCCTAATGAAATCACTATCACATACATACAATTGTGACAAACTATAACCATGATAAGATGTCTGCATCAAAGTAAATATCTTTTCATTTATCATAATTACATCTTCCAACTGTGAGACTGTTTTTTAAAGTTACCAAAATATTGATAAGAAGGTGTACAACGATGTGGCATACATAACTTAGATCCATCCAAAATCGATATGCAGTGTTATTGCAGGGATGGTCTCAATGGACTTGGATAAGAAAAATTTGCTCTCTAGATATTCCATTTTTTCAAATGAATCAACTGAGATTTGAGTATCCAACCTATGTAGGTACCCAGTTTGCATGTGTTTGATAATAATTTAGATCAATACCTACTAGAAGGTAGATGAAACTATTGTGTGTAAATTTTAAAATACAATTTTTTCTGTTATTATTGACGGGCTTTCGCCTAGTTGGAACAAAAATATGCTTTGTGTGATGTTAAATTATGCACTTCTTATAGTATTGCCAGGCTATTTTTCCTTAAGAAAAATATAGATGAGCGCTGACAGTACGAAGGCTCGGGAATAAAATAAAACATTAAAGACCTGTTTGTTTCTACGTAAATTATATGAAATATTCAAACTGATATAGGCATTGAATTATATCTAAAATAAATATTAATTATTGCCAATAAATAATCATTATACACAAATTGAACATGAATAATAAGATATTGATAACTTGTCGACTTTACTAAGAAAATTTTACGTGAAATGTTCAGAGAATTAATATTTTAAAAATTGTATTAGAATTTCATACAAAATACATATATTGATAATTAAAATAGAAATTGTCGTAGCTTTGTACGAAATAAGAAAGCGACAAAAACTGCTGTGCAAGCAATACTGTATTTATTGTTTATAACATAAATACAAAGGACAACCGACTAACCACTTTGAAAATATGTCTATGTAGATGATAAAAATTAAAAAATTGAAAACCCAACAGAGAAATTAAAATAATATTTTTCAGGATAGCATTCATAAAAAGAATTTATGTGTTATGAAAAAAGATTTAAAATTTCTGATACTTCATAAATAATTCATATTCATTATTCAGGCGCATTAAAATTTGACTTTTGAAAGTTAAAAGATCATTATTTAGATGTTAATTAAGCAAGAAACTGAACTCAATACATATGTCACATTTTTGTAATTTTTATAGGCTCTGATGATCGACAATAACAATTTTCCATCAATAAGAGAACACAATAAAAATGTGAAGAATGTTTTAACATATTATGGAAGAGAATGAGATCGCAAGCAACACTGTTTATTAAATAATTAGTGATTTAGCACATTTATAAGATATACATAGATACCTTGTGGAACACACGTAGATAAAATTTTGTGTATCAAAAATTTCTCTCGATAGAAATATGAGATGCCAGTCTAAATACAAATTTAAGCATTTTTGTGCTAATTTGCTTACACTATGAAGGTGTTATATGTATTTATATTTAAAGGACACTGCAATCACAATACTACTCGAGTAGTAATTAGCAGTCGTTTAGGTAAAAGTGTTAGTAAACTTTTTTATCCCAAAAAAACTAACAATGAACTGTATACATGAACTCATCACGTATAATAATAATTGACATGTAATTCAATTTGACTGGAATAAAAATAACAGTGTGACACGTGATTAAGTACAAATATTTTGCACAAATCGTTTAATATAATACAAATTGGGAAAATACTTTTGGGATAAAAATAACGTAGGCACCTCTTCCCATAATCTCAAAAAAGATATTTTAGCAAATAGATTGTTAAAAATTCCCAGTAGGTAGGCAATAGTAATATAAGGCAAACAGGATACATTGTTGCTTAGCTAGGGTTGTAAATAAGCAGTGATTGTTATAATTATTAATTCATACATTGTTTATTTTGTCACAAAAGATTCTCGCTAAAGGTATACAAAAAAAAAAAAACATATCACTCTATATTTTTTTAAACACTAATGTATAATTTCTAAATTGGAATGCACAAATTTACTTTGTAATTATGATTATTTAATAAATTAGAAACAATATTCGTAAAAATAAATAAAACAGAGTAATCAATATACAGAGATAATTAATTTTTTGATAATTATCATAGACTCTAAAAATAAAAAATAAAATACATTATTTAAACTACTACAGGTAACAGTAGTGATATTTACACATTATTATGGATACAGATGTGAGATACTGCACGCAATCAAATACCTCTATGGAAAAACATTTCGTAAGCCAAACATTTGGACTAATAATAAAAATCTCATTTTGCTTTTGCAATACTGAATTACACCCGCAGTATCATTTGTACCAACCACACTGTTCTACCGAGAAAAAGGATCAAATTTACATTAAATTATTTAGAATTTACTCAAAACGCACACAACCAAATAAATATTTTTTTTAGCTAATCACATATTAGACTACGCTACCACCGATAGGAGGCTGACACCTGCCATTTCCTAGGTTTAAATTATTTTGATTGGATTGCCTACCTAATGTGTTAGAATTATTTGGAATCAAAAATCCAGCTATTGCACTATTGTTACTATTGAGACTCGTTCCGCTACCGTGGGAGTCATTTCCTCCGCCAAACAACGTATTCTGAGAAGAATTCAGCGGTGTACTAGCTACGGCAATATTCTGATTAGCAAATACATTATTAGATATCGAGTTAGCGATTGAATTGTTTTGTAGAGCTATCAGCAAGTCAATGAGAGCGTTGGCGGAATTCAAGGGAGAAAGCATATTTAAAAGTGTACATATGCAAGTCGTCGATTGGCTGGGAGAGGAGGAATAACTCTGTTGATTTTTGTTGACATTTTGATTTGAATTTGGCTGTTGACCTAGATTTTTCGTAGATCCCGTCGAGCTATTGGTGGAGTTGGCTCCGGAGTTGTTGTGTGCGTGGTGAATGGGACAGGTCACCTGGAGATGACAGGCTAGATGTACCGGAGAGGTTCCAATCTGCGCTGCGGCCAGTCGTGCCAGTTGAAGACAGGACATGTTATCCGCGTCCAGCAGATTTGGATTGGCATTGTTCTGAAATGTAAAAAAGGACATTTTACTCACAAATAATAAAAAAACAATATCAATGTCAATTAATTTCAGATATATTTATTTTTCATGAAACAATACTGAATATAGTATTTATGATTGTGGTCCAGTGGTTACGATACTCGTCTACTGATTTAGTGGTCGGAGATTTGAGCCTCGATCCAGGAGGCCATCAAGTTAGTCCTATTTTCATAGAACAAGCGCTTAATTTAGTTAGAAAATAGTAAGAATATTGATGTGACACGTATGCCGTGTACGCATCTCTATTTTTAATTTTAAAAAAAGATTTAATGTTATTGAACTTATACATTTTTAAGAAATTGAATATTTACTGTTTTCTAGATAAGTTTGTAGAATGGATGAATGAATATAAATAAATCAATGTTGAATATAAATAAAAACTCTACTCGAGTTTATTACTTCACCTGTCGATGAGAGTTACTCGGGTCTATTCTCAATTTCAAATCAATTTCAATAACCATGATCTACTCCGTTATTGTATAACATTGTATACTTCGTCAATTTTGACGTATTCTACGATTGAGTGACGTGAAACCAAAGGTTCAATTTCAACGATTGGTTATGCGAATATTGCTAATGTTTGTTGTCTATACTTGTATATTTTATTTATGGTGTAGTCGGCTTCTGATTGGTCGATAACCAAATAGACATGAAAAAGGGTTGTGTATTCGCAAGCATCGACATCAGTACATGATTTTATTTATTCTGTTAGAAAAATAAACACGGATTATAATTTTTAAAATGTCTTATATACATATTCTTATAAATATACAAGAATTAATGATTTACTAAAATAAGTAAGCTGTCTCTCTGAAACGCATGATTAATAAGTATTTTCATTGACTTATACCATGTTTCAAACTTTTTGGTTTAGCAACTGATATAATTTGTTGATTCGCTAATTTTTTTTTACGAAGGGCACTTAACAAAAATAAAATAAAACGGTATTTAACGATCCAGCGTCTTTAGTTAATCAACATATTTTTATAGATTCCGATCCGATGCGGGACAATGCGCGATTAAATAAAGGAACAGTTTTCACCTCTGTACTTTCTAATACGTATCGTTATTAAATAGTTCCCATTTATATTTATGCTTTCATTATAAATAATCATCGGTCAATCGTACGAACTTTATTTAAACATTGAATATGGTGAAAATTCTATGCACGCCCATTCAGAACACAATTTTTTTTCTAAAAATATATGAAAATTTTAATTTTACCGTAAAATAACCAATATTCCGCATATAGTAATTATAATTCCGCATATAGTACACAGAAAGAAAAACACATCGAAATTGCATTAGACAGATATAATCAATAAATCCTTTTTATGTGTTTAATATGTCTGCATACATTAATAAAACATTAGATCTATTAAAACAGTAACTATTCGATTAATAACATAAAATAAATATTAAAGTGGAAAGTAGTAAAATCTTTTTTACGTTATCTGTAGAAATAAAAAACAATCAGTCATTACTATAGGAATATAAAACTTATCAGTCAAGATGTGTACATAAAATAAATAAAAGCGTTAACTAAGTCAGGCGAACCAGGTTACTTTCGCCCACCTTGGCAATAATTAACCATTTCTTAATGTAGACTACACTTGATAAAAAGTTGACTATTATCCTACCAGGTACAAGGAGAAATCCACGCGTCCATTCCTGCAATGCTAGATATTTCTTTACTAAGTAACGCTCAGTCAGGAATCTCCCATTCCACCACTGTGGCATAATTTAGTGCAGCGGTATATATACAGAAGTCAGAACAGCAGGCGTTTCCTGTGAAACCATTATTTTTTCTATAACGAATTCGATGTTATCGAATAAATTACCCTAACAAGAGCAAAATGGTTATATTTGAAGTGTTAATCTACTTGTCATGGATCCTGCATGGAATTTGAAAACAATACTTCTCATAGAACAAGAAAGTCGGTATTTTTGCGAAATCGATTCTTTGTTGACAACCCTAATTCTAATATTTTCTATGGTTATTACTTCAGAACATAAACAGAGGAAAACATATATTTTGTTTTACGAAAATAAATATTTTGCATTAGAAAATAGATATGTCGGCACACCGCGGAATTAAAATGTCGTCGGCACGGAGAAGCCTGATGGTGGACTGGATTGAAATTCCAAAGAACAATGTGGTATTGAAAGGAAGTGAGTGATAAAATTATTATTTATTTTCAAAATTAATATTTATTTACTTTCATACTACTTCATTTTCATATGTTGCTTGAATTTTGTAGTGAAATATCCTCACCCAAGCTTTGAGCCACACTTAAGAGGAAGTGGGAAGAACTGGCCCAAATATTAAATAATTGTAATGATGGGTGCACTAAAACGCCAGATAAATGGAAGAAGGTTAGTTTCATTTTCTTAATTATTTTTTTTTAATGAAATTGATCTGTATGATTCTAAAACCAAGTCAAGATTTGTGTGTCTTGAATTTTTTACATAAAATTGATTATTTTTACTGAATTAGTGTATGTAATCACTTTTTATTTCACATTTATTTAATTTAGAATCAAATTTATCCCTCAGATCAAACAGTTAATGCTTTTATTCCCGGATTATCATTTAATTATTTTATCTCATATAGCACATTTTCAGTCTTTTATAGAATTACGCGCAAACGTTAAGAGCAAGAAATCACTTCCAGGAAGACGGTAGGGGGACCACCTACATTACGTCTCTCAGAAGAGGACGAGAGATTTCTAGCAGTCGAAAGGATGCTAGGAATCACTGGAAATCCAAAGCTAAAAGAGATTGGAATTTCTCCGGACATTAGCCTACCAGAGAATATACAAGGAGAAAGCAGGGCATCCATTTCACCATCGCCAGATATTTCTGCATCACCAGATATTTCTGCAACGTCATCGCCATATAGTTCTGCAACACCCAATATTCTGACAGGATCCTCACGTAGCTCAGTTCAATAACCGAGGCCATCTCTGCGCTCACGCCCACAACCACGGGCTTACACGACAAGAAGCTGCATGGCAGAAAGAGCTATGCAGATGCAAGCATCATATCATGCTGAGAAAATGGAAAGCCGCGCTGCACTTCTAAACGCAACAATAGTCAACTTTGTATCAAGTATAGTTTACATTAAGAAATGGTTAATTATTGCCAAGGTGGGCGAAGGTGACCTGGTTCGCCTGACTTAGTTAACGCTTTTATTTATTTTATGTACACATCTTGACTGATAAAGTTTTATATTCCTATAGTAATGACTGATTGTTTTTTATTTCTACAGATAACGTGAAAAAGATTTTACTACTTTCCACTTTAATATTTATTTTATGTTATTAATCAAATAGTTACTGTTTTGATAGATCTATAATGTTTTATTAATGTATGCAGACAAATTTGTTTATTATTACTACAGTTAAATGTGAAATAATATTTATAAGATTATATAAAAACATAACATTAAACCTGTGTTTTAATTGTGTATACGTATACAATATATATAAAACCTCTTTCCAAATAAAAAGTATGAGAAGGATATCTGTTATCCCTTTATTTACAATATTCTAAAAATAAGGGAAATTAAATAAAAATATGAGTTGCACATAATGAATTTAATAATATGTATAGGTAAGGAATATCCCCTGATTCTATTACATCTGTCAGAAAGAAAACTGACATGGTTATATATTCACAAATGGTTTGTTTACAAGATAAAAATGTAATAATACTTTAGAGGTTGGGTAAAGTTACTGAATGTATATAAGTCAAATTTATAAATGTAAGGAAAAAAAAAATTCAACTAAAATATTCTTGTATGACTTCATTCCTGACTTGCCGCCGTCGAATTGGAATGCTTGTTGCATGATCATTAATTGGTCCAATGACATCTGTAAATAAATAAAAATATTTTAAAAAGAATTATAGTGTTGTGTTTATCGTTAAACTAATTAAAGTAAATCATAACATACTGTTAAATATGCACCCATCACCAGCAACATCATGTAGTGGGACATTTCTGGAGATACATATATTATGCAGTACAGCACATGAATAAAATATTTGCCCTGCAAGTCGGACTATAGTTTAGAACTCTGTGCTTCAGAATGCAACGAAATCTTGATTTTAAAAGTCCTATGCACCTTTCCACAGCATTTCTTGTTTTAATGGGGGCTTTATTGTATCTGGATTCTGGTGTATTAAGTCCTGAATTTTCGTAAGGTGTGAGAAGCCAGGATTCTGATGGATATCCAGAATCACCTGAAAATTCAGCAATACGTCATCGTTATGCCCAAATACTGTAATACGATTTGTATATTTTCACTATGAAATTATAAAAAAAAATTACCCAGTAACCAGCAACCTCTAGCATTTCGATTTTCCAAAAATCTTCTAATCTGTGATGTATGCCATATTGCTGCATCGTGAGTGCACCCGGGATACAATGCATTAACTGACAAAATCTTAACATCTGCTCCACATATCTGGAACAAAATAATTATTAAAAAGTAAATTTAATAACTTTGTGATATAATATAATTCCCCAATATTCCATATATATTTACAATTTGTGCGTTAATACTGTAATACCCTTTTCTATTAAAATAGGCTTGTCTATTATTTCTGTAGGAGGGTTTGATTATGAGTTCCATCAATACATCCAACTATACTGAGGAAGTTGAATTTTTCAAAAAATCTAAAAAAATTAGCTTTAACACATTTAAAAATACTAAATAATTAATCAAATAAGTTTATTAATCTTTTATATGACTTTTTGACAGCAACTTTACATGGGAAAAGATTCATGTCTTAAAGAGAATAAATAAGGAATCATATCCGGCCATATGGAAATAGTGTGCTTACTGCAATTGCGCTGTGGAAATGTCCTCATCATTTGTTGGGAAAACAACCCATTCTGTTAGCAAGTGTTCACAAATTACCTCAGTCACTTCATTCAAGCACCTGCTAACAGAAGATTGTGACAAGCCAAGGCAATGGTTGCCTTGGGTTGATAAGACCCGTGCGAGTAAAAATTTAAAGCTGTTATCACCTAGAATTCAAATTATCAATTTACTTTCAGTATAAACATGGCAATTAAAAATCGATATTTAGTGTCATTCTTGTGCAATAATACACTTTAATTATCAAAATTTTGTAAAGTACAATAAAAAAAAAATACGAAAAATAACCTAAAAAGTAGTGAGTATTACTTCAAAACATTTACCTTTTTTTGTGGTGTTATAGATCCTGAATACCTTGAAACTCTTAAAAAGGGAGTTAATACTTCAAATAAATATATAACGGTGTCGTTATCAAGGCGGTATAGTAAAAATTTCCCATTTGGAATTTCCATCGGCTTGCACAAATCACGCAAACGTCTTTCCATTCTCGAGTTTCGACTAAAAATATAAGTTTTTAGTTAAAATAAGTACTAATACAGTATTCAAAGTTCACAGAAAAAGGTTTGTTCATAAATTACCTATTGATTTCCTAATCCGCATCGTCGTAGAGAAGAATCACGGCCAATCTTGTTGTCATTTTTGTTTTGACAGATTATGGTACGTTTATCTCCCTCACTCTCTCTCTCTCTCTCTCATTCAAATATAACACGGACGTTAATTTACGTACTGTCTATTTTTGAGGGTAGGTGTAACAATCACCTTCATTTCAATATTGAAATTTTGAGAATAGGT